>CATKHJ010253523.1:0-10749 GCA_949750685.1 Vernicia montana
ATTGAAAAGATGAAAATTTAAACTGAGGCTGAAAAATGTAAATACAATATTTGGAATTGAAATTGTGTGAACCCTCAATTTTGCACCCCAAAAATTATTTCTAAATTCACAGAACTGATCAGAATATTTTTCTAGCCAAGTCAGCACTTTTCTGATCTTGATCAAACAACCTGTACTAGACAGTATTTTCCCGAGACTGACCAGATTTTTCTCAAAGCAGACTGCCAAATTATCACAAAAATCCTTCCAAGCCTACCAGAGCGGACTGGAATATTTTTCTATCCAACTTGATATTTTTCCAAACCTGAGCGGACTTTCTGTACCAGACAGTCTTTTTCCAAGACTGATCAGATTTCTCTCGAAACTGACTGCCAAAAAGTTTGATAATTAATTTCGGACCCAACGACGCTGACCGGTAATTTTTCAGATCTCAGAATACCCCAGAAACTGACTCAGAACCTTCGAAAACTGACCCAAAAAGTCGCGCGGAGCCGCGCAGGCCCCACGCGGCTCCGTCACTTTTTTTTGTGCATTTCCAAAAATGCCCCTCCCTTTTTCTGCTTTTTTGTACTCTTTTGGTCTTTTTTTCACCCTCATTTTTCCTATAAATACCCCCCTTCCCTTCAATTCAAATCACACCAAAAATCATTTGTGAATCTTCTAAATGATTTCTCTCTCTCTTTTATTAGTTTTGCTCTCTCTTTCTAATTAATTAATTAGTTAATTAAAAATTAATTTTAATTAACTAATTAATCTTTTTTAAAAATTTCCACCAACTCCCAATTAATTAATTAATTAAAAACTAATTTTAATTAATTAATCCTTTTTTTAATTTTTCACCAACCCTCAATTAGTTAACTAATTAAAAATCAATTTTAATTAATTAATTATCCTCTTTTTTTAATTAAATTTTCACTCAAATGGTTAATTAATCATTTTAGTTAATTAAAATTTGAGTAATTAATTCTCATTTTCAAAATCATTTTCATTTTCCGAAACGGAACTCCGCTCCGGTAAAACCACTCTCCCACCACTCAAACCATCCAAAAAGAAAGTATAATCTCTTACCCTCACTCAAAATTCCAAATTAAATCAAACCAATCAAATCTGAACGATTTTTTAAACCCTCCTTCCACCTTATAGTGGAACGAACTACACGGGTTTTGATCCCCATTCAATGAGGTACGTAGGCAAGCTTGGAATCTAAATCCAAATTTCAAATCTAAATCCCAACCAATCCCCTCCCCCTTTTTATTTTCCATGTAAATGTAAAATTTATGCTTTTCCATGTAAATTGTTAATTAATGCAATTAGTTAATTATTTTTGGAGTAAATGAGCGATTTTGTGATTTCTCTAATACCTATAAGGGTTAGAGGAAATACTCTCATTTACTTGTGGATGTTTAAATACTCGCACTTTAAATACTTGCTCTTTATTTTTCCATCTGTCTCATAATTATACCATGCTCATGCATTATAAATTATCATCAATATCCGTCATCCATAAAATCCTTTTTTCAAAAAGTCAAATCAAATTTAAATGCCAAATCGAGATTATTCAAAACCAAAAAACCTAGTCCCCGAGTTCAAACTTGGTTCAAAGATTAGTGATTTTATCCTTGGGTAAATTAATCAAAAGATTAATAAAATTGGAGTCAAATTGGGTTTTTCCTTAATTTTTCCATTTAAAATAAATTAGAGTGGCGACTCACAAATCCTTTTCAAAATCAAAATCAATTTTCTGAGACGATAGTCGCTTCCAATCGTGAGCACCAAAACTTGTCCCTTAACCTCCCTTAAAAATTGCTCTCGCCTTTCCTTAAGACACTCATTCATTTCCCACGAGCAAAGGGAGGGCGTTTGGGCGAGGCCTCACAGGTACTCGGCGGAACAGATAAAATTGTCATCCCTAACATCAATTATAAATTGCGTGTGATACCTGATGTAGCTTTTTCTCACTGTAAATGTACAGATCAATTGTAACTGATAATTTTAAAAGAATAAGGATGTCGAACCTACAGAAAGAAAGATTGAGTACCAATATTTTGAAATTTTCTAATATTTAGTCAAATGAATTGATGATTTTGTTGGTTTGATTGTTTATGACTAAATTAAGAAGAAATTAACAAATAAGCAATTAATCAATTCAATGGAAATTCAATGGAAAAAGGACCTAGGATTTAGATTTCAATTAACTTTCATAGCTTGTGGGTCATGTATATTCTTATCTTCACTTCAAGAAATACAAGGAATTAAAAATGATTCTTCCTTAATTAAGTAAAGTCATCTCTCAAGATAAATCACTCATACTCAAATTAATCCCATGCATACTCTCGCAGTCACAAGTAGTAATAGGATTTATTAAAATCTTTGGATAAGCAATAATCATTATCTAATCATGGATATATCTCTATGTGATAACTCTTTTAGATATATCAATCACTTGAACAAACAACCCACTTCCACTCTCGTTGCTTCATGGATTATCTTAGATTATACAAATGGTGGCCAAACATTCACACAACAATTAAGTTCAAGATAGATAGATTAATTCCAAACAAACCCATAACAAAATCAAAGTATACACAATATACCACAAACACTCAAGTTAATCTACATCTAAATCCTAGTTGGGAATTTGACGTGGAGGGCTTTGCAGAAGGGTTCCTAGGCCGCCTAGACAAGCAGCGGGCCAAGCAGAAGAAATAGCGGCCCGGGACAGCTGTAATTTTTGGGCCTTGCAGGTTTTAATCATAAGCCTTTCTCCATCCTTGCTACTTGCACCCCCTGCAACGGCTGTGGCCAACAAAAAAACAAAATCATTGTATATCGAGAAAGGCTTATGATTAAAACCTTACCTAGTAACTTAATTTATTGTAAAAATGGCTTCATCCACCATAGATTTACTGATCCATTAATATAACAAAAACCACAAACAATTCTTGAACTCAACTGAGATGAAACTTGCCGGCCTGAAAAAGTTCCTCTGTGATAACTAATCAGAATCAACAGGATTCGCTCAAATCTACACTAAATAATTCCGACGCCGACAACAAGCTCTTTCCCCTCCCTCCAACCTCCATTCCTAAATAGAACATCTAAGAAATGAAACTTGTGGGAAGGACAAACAAAGCCGTAGTTTTTTTACGGCGAAAACACTGTTGAGGAGCTCGATTTGAACGTGCAAAAGCTAAAAATCGAATAGGACTAATAAATTAAAAATTCTCAATCAGACGGTCATTATTGTAAATCTAATAGAAGTAATATACAAACAACTGAAGATTGGAAAGAAATGATATCTCTTTTGGTGGCCAAAGCCACCGGAAGGTATACTCAGAGGAAACCTTAAGCTAAGGGATAGAAAATGTAAATAGAAGGAGGAAAAAAATCTAGGGAGAGAGAGGTCTACAATTATTTATGTACAAAAGATATAAATGAATAAAAAAAATAGATATAATCTTATCTTATCAATCAATGATAGAACATAAGTCCAAAAAAACAAAAAAAAAAAAAAAATCTGTGCAGAAAAAAGTACAAAAAAAAATCAAAAATAGAACATAAGTACTAAAAAAAATTAATAAATAATAGAACAAATATTAATGGGTTAACGTGTAGACACTAGACAGAAGTAATAAGATTAACATATATGCTGGGCGAAAAAAAAAAAAAGATTAACATATATGCACAAAATGAACACATTCATGTTGTGTCATGAATCAAAGAAATTTTCCATTTTTGTTTCAAATTATTGTTTAATATATATAAAATATTAACCTAATGGTAAGTGTATATATAACATAGACAATAGACTCAAGTTCGATTCTCTTTTTCTATTAAAAAAAAACTGAATTGATAGTTCATTAAGATAATTTTACTCTTCTCGATAAAACTAACTGTTAATTGAGAGAAATGTTATATCATATATTAAAAAAATTATTTCCTATTCACCAAAAAACAATTATTTTCTTTATTAAATTTATTATTCAGAAACTAACTCAAAAAATTTTAATATTTAATTTACAAATCTAATTTATAATTTCTAACATACAAAACTTTGCAACATGAAATTTGTATATTGTATCCATTTGTTATATAGTACTCGTAAAAAAAAACAAATCAAGGAATGGATAGAACACATAAAAAAAAATTAAAAAAAAAAAAAAAGTGGGTGATATTTTATTAATTGCCAAGGCTTTAGGCTTTTCAGACTTTAGGTACACCAGAACAGTCCATATGATTAAGATCTGTTCAGCATTGAAGCACGACAATAATTAGTATCTTTTTGTGCCTTACTAAATTGATAATTAAAAATATATTTTTTTTTTATTTTTGCCAAAGAAAATATTTTTTTGAATTATAAGAACAATTATTAGATGTATTAATACTATATAATCGACGAATAAAACTTTGAGGCCTTAAGACTTCTGGAATTCAAATTCGACTCCTATTTATATTGCATTTGATTTTATATTTATATGTTTTGATTTAATATTCAGGTTTACTTTGCTACGATGGATTTTAAATTTATAAATTTAAATAAAATTTATCGGATAAAAAATCAACATCCCATACAGGTTTTCAAATTATTAATTCTTAAAATTTTAGAATATGATGGATTTTAACAAATTTATAAAATATAATTTAATTTTTTAAATCAAACAAATGATTAAATTACAATTTATAAATTTTACAAAATTTATCACTGAAATGTGAAGTCATTCAAAACAAATCAAAGCCCCAATTTCAACTTTATAATTCTCATTTATATAATATCTCTAATAAAAAAAAATCACTGCATAATCAAAACTACTAATTAATTATATATAATAAGTGTATGGATCATTTGTTGGAAACTACAAATTTTTCCTACAAAATCATAAAAAAAATATTGAATTTTAGGATCAACTTACATGATAGAGTCAAAACACAACTACTAAAGTGAAAATTTAGACAAAACATTCAAAAATTTATGAAACTACAAATTAAAAATTATGATCCGTTCGTTTCAAAAAAAAAAAATCCGTTTGGATCACACTTGTTTAATTATAGTATAGGGCAATGCTCGACAAAGTAGTGAATTTTTGTTAACAAAAACTACTCTTTCTATTGGCCAAAAAAACTACTGTTTCTAGTTAAAAGGCATCTTAGAAAAACCATTCTTTTTAGCTGTCCCTCACTCACTCTTTCTGCCCTTTTGTACAGCTGTGCCCCTCTATAATTTAATAATTTTCCTCACGTGGTCAATTTGTTGATAATATTAATTCCGGAATACTAATAAAAAATCACGGTAATAAATATTAAATTTTGTTTTGTTTTGTTTTTTTTTTTTTTTTTTTGGGTAATTAAGAGGGCATCAAGCCCAGAAACAAAAACTAACCATTTGTTTGGTTTGTAGATAAATAAGGATGTATTTAACTTTTTAGGTTAAACACATCTTTATTTTCTCTCTATTTCTCTCTAAACCAAACATAGCCTAACAAAGAAAATAGTGAGATTAAAGATAACCAGCCTTGTCTCTCAACACCAACTCAAGCACCTCAGCAGGAACATTAAATAGCCAATGAACACCTCTAGAAGTATCCAGAGCCTTGGAAGCCAGTTGATCCGCTACCTAGTTCTCTTCACGTCATACAAACTCAAGCTTCACTGACCAATTTCTCCTAAGCAAGTCTCTGCAAGCCTGGACCAAATTAGCACATTGACCCATCTACACAATGGAACCAGATTTTTTTTTAGGTACCAAAATAAATTTGTAATTTAATATGTCATTATATATTTATATATTTAACTTTTCATATAAATTTAAATAAACTATATAAACACATAATGTTGTCTCTTTTATATTTTGATAATTTTAAAATTTTATTTAATTAAGTCTAAATTTATTGAATATGTGAATTTTAATGTAAAACTATAATGTTAGTTGTATTTTGAAGCATATTGACAGGTTTTTACAAAACTCACCACCTTGAAAAATGTCACCCCCTTGACTAGCATGATTCACCACCTTGAATAAAGTCACGATCTTGAAAGAAAAAGTCACCGCCTTGAATCACAGTAACAGCCTTGATTCCAAAAGTCACCGCCTTGAAAAAGACACAGAGAATTCTACTGATTTTTCAACAAAGCAAGCAACGGTCTTGACTCAAAAGTCACGACCTTGACTCATAAAGTCACCTTCTTGACTCACAAAATTCAACGTCTTGACTCGCGAGAAACAAACAAAAAAATATAGCCGTTAAAACTTGTCTATAACTGTTTTCAAAGCATAACAATCATATTTTAAAGCTGATATTAAAGATGTATAAATATATGAAGACTCCAAATAAAAAGTAAGAGATTCCAAGTGATTAAAAATATTATCCAAACTTGAAATTTAATAATCTTCTTTTACTCCATTCAAGAACACATTTGCTATTTAACTTATATCTTTTTGTGTTCATTGTTGTTAAAAGCTATAAGTTTAATTTTTATCTTGTAAGAGTTTTACTTGTTAGTCATTGAGTGACTTAAAAACCTCAAACGTTATTTGAAATTTATTGTATTGAGCGAAATCCCGAAGAATTATGACGAAATCTTAGAGAATTATGGCAAAATCCCGATTCAACTATTGTAAAGCTTTGGACGCAATTCCGGATCACTAGTGGAACCTTAAATCGGTGTGATTTAAGGGAAGTGAATTAGGAGAAGAGATTAGCTTCGAACCACTATAAAATTGGCTAAGTTTTCTTATTCTTCTCTCTATTTATTTTATCATTATTGAATTTGTTTTAATTGATTCACATATTGCATTTAGGGTGATTTATTGTATTATAAAATTTAAATTTCTATTCACCCCCTCTAAAAATTGTCATACTTAGGCCAGCACATAAAAAATAAATATAGTAAAATAATATTATAATAAGATTTCAAATGCACATTTTTATTCTTCACTCTTTAATATATTATTTATAATAATAAAGTAAAATAGTAAATATCACATAAATAATGTAACATGTAGAAAAGTTATATAGTGCGTATATTTAAAGTATTAAGTATATTAGCAAAAAATAATAAAGAAAATATTTATCTTATCTAAACAAAAAATGAGAGAGGAATTTGTTTGAATTATGGGTTATTTATCATGGGCTTTATATATGGATTTTGTTTAATTTCATTAAATCAGATGGATTTTAAAATCTAAATAAAATAACACTTAAATTGATGGGTTCAATTTTAAAAATGGCCTAAATCATTTATATGTATTATGATTTTTTTTTCAAGGGGGCCATATAGTGTAGTTTTAAAATTTATTAGGGCATTTTTAATGGTGGGTTAATAAAAGTTTATTAAATCTTTGACCATTAAACTCACCACTATAAAGAGTTGATGACTACCAACCAGTTGATATATATCAGCCAGTTGATGTCATTTTAAAAAAAATTGACATCTCAAAATGCCGCGTAAAGAAGAATGCTTCAGAGAAATTTAGTTCGTGTTGCACAGGCGTCTGAAGGTTGCATTCAGGTGAGTCCAATTTCAATTCTTTTAATTTTTTTTAACTAAACATACAGGTGGTCTCATAGCAATTAATTAATAATAAATTAATTATTAGAATTTAACCATTATAAGAGGTAGTATGATAGAAAAGAGTTTAATAGATTAATGATGTAGCATGTACATCAAACATTGAAGAATATAACCATTAAAGATACCCTTACCATTAATAGTGGGGACATTTTGGCCATCTATCAACTGAACCATTTAGCAGACCAAGCACCAGATGGGAATCTGACTCCAAAAATCACTTTCTTGCAGCCTCTATCCCAAACAAGATGAAGGCCATAAAACACGGCCTATAGTTCTGCCAGAAGCGAATTGCATTAATCAATATTGGCCATAAAATCAGCCAACCAGCTTCCAAAGGAATCACTCAATATTTCCTCTCCACCTGCTACTCCTTGACTACATTTAGAACAATCATCTGTAGAACTTTAAATCAGTCAATAGGAGGAGGGTGCCAACCCACCAACCTAGGTTGAGATTAAAATATTTAAACTTACATTTTTCGCTTTCCATCCCTTAAAGTAGATTGAAAAGTCTAATTAGATTACATATGATTCGCAAACTAATTAATTTTCTCAATAAAACTTATTTTTACTTCATGTATGTGGTGTTTGATAACACTATTCAGCACTTAAAATTAAAATTTTCAATACTTAATTATTTTAAGTTTGTTTGATAATTATGTCTTAAAAGTCTAAATTAAATCAAAAGCCATTTAAAATGATAAATCAAAATTTTTAACTTAAAATTTATATTGAATGCAATAAGTGATTAAATTTTTAAATATTTTTACTATTTAAAAATTATATCACTTATTTTATTGAGTACTTAAATTTTCAGCACTTAATTTTCAAATTTACTAAACACCATAAATTTGTGATGAAGAGTAAGGGGTTATTATTATTTTTTTTATACATTACAAATTTGAGAAGTGTTATCAAAACTTCTCACATTTTATATTACAAAATAAATAGTGGATTACTGAAATACTAATTCAGCAGTAAAAGATCTCCATTTTTCTATCCAATAATATCTATGGTGGGAATTTTTATTTTTATAGTAATTTCACTTTAATTACTAAATGACAGTAATTAATTGATAGTAATTTCACTTTCCAGTAATAGTTGTCAGTGTAAGATGATTGATCCTTGCAAGATAACTTACATTTTATTCCCGTAATGAATAAATTACTTTTTTTATTTAATAAAAAAAAGTTCAAATGAGTTTAAAACATATTAAATGAAATAACTCATATTGGTTACTAAATGAATTAGAAATCATGAATCTCAAGAAAAGAAAAAAGATTTTATTTACTTTCAGTAATGTTATTTTAATCTAAGTTTTCATATAATAGTATGGCTATACAATCTCAGAGCTTTTATTTTAATTTATTTGGACCGTTTATCAAACAATTGAATTTAGTTTTTGAATAAATTAGAATTTGAATTCGTTCATGCCCATAATAAATCTGAACAAATTAGCACTTGCAAAATCTATAAACACCCAAATAAAAATGAACAAAGTAAATATCAATAAATATCAACTTTGAATTAGTAAAATTTTCATTTTCATCATTGACTTTGGATATATTTTTATATACCATCAAACTAATATATGATATAATTATTAATTTTTTTTAAAATTAGATTTAATTATTTAATAAATAATAGTTCAAAGATTCATTAATATTTTATTTTATAAGTTTAATAATATTTTATTTTGTAATTATTATGTCTAAAATAAAATATAATTTTAGAATTTTGTGTGCTATTGTCTATGTGTGTGTATATATATAATGGAGAAAAAAACAAGATATTTTTACACATACATTATTAAGTTAAATTATTATTAAAAAATTATGAAACAGAAATATACATACTTTTTAAATATTTTATAATAAGAAAATATTGAAATGATTGTGTGGTTACAAAATTATATTAAATTATTATTAAAAAAGATATATATTATAAAGCTAAATTTATTTATTAAATAAATTTGTAAAATAATATGATAGACACTATATATGTATAATCTTTAAATATTATATAATTACCAATTTATGATTGTGGATATCCTAATTTATTTCTAAAATATAACTTAAATTATTTTGTTTACTGAATTATTTGTAAAAATTAAAATGAATATAAAAATTAGATAATTGTTAAAAATTAAAAACTTTCAAGACACGTGAAAAAAATTAAATGCATGATATCTATATAAAAAATTTTGCATGATTTAAAAATCAATGATAAAAGAGTACATGACATAAAATACATTAAAAAAAATAACAAATACGAACTTTTGCATTTTCAAATATTTGTTTGGAAAAAAAAATTATTATTAATTTGATACTCTCTCCGTCCCAAATTGATAGGCACAACTAACTTTTTATATAAATAAAAAATTATAGGTTAATTTAGTTAAAATCATTAATTTTAAAATTTTTTTCCAAAAGTACTCTTACAGTAACTCACAACCCAAAAAGATTAATTTCTTGGAACCCAACTCTTATATTAATGGATATTAATTAATATATTTTTGAAAATATAAATACAACTAATTTAAATAATGAGTTTATCAATACCAATGTTAAATAAATAAGGATATTTTAGTAAAATACTATCTAAACTACTCTTCTAAAATAGAAATATGTCTATAATTTATGACGTCTATTATGAAAAGTTTGTCTATCAATTTGGGACGGAGGGAGTATATAGAAAATTTAAAAAAAAAAAAAGACAAAAATAAAATTCAATAAATTTTCACTTTAATTAATAAGTGAAAACCTTAGCACTAACCCAACTTATTACTTAATTTAATATTTTCAGCACTTATTAGTTTTAAAATGGTTTGATAACATAAAATAATCACAACTTAAAATTTTCAATTAAGTCAAAAACTACTTAAAATGATAAGTTAAAATATTTAACTTAAAATTTCTACTGAATACGCTCAGTTATTGAGTTTTTAAAATTTTTTATTAAAGTAACTTTTATACTCTTATTATATTCTTAAATATTCATTTAAAGTTTAATAATATTTATTTTTTAAAAAACTTATCATAAATATTATCCTAATATGATTATTGCTTCTAAATTTTTTTATTTATAATTTTATTTTTTTTAATTTCAAAACTGTATTTAATGGTTAAAACTTAAATATCAATATCACATAGTTAATTATATCCAATAAAGAAATTTAATA
>CATKHJ010253614.1:0-10434 GCA_949750685.1 Vernicia montana
TAAGAATCAAAGTAAATTGATTTCAATTGAATGATGGAAATGAGTTATTGGAATGTTAATTAGA
Organism: Vernicia montana; assembly: GCA_949750685.1. Taxonomy (NCBI): domain Eukaryota; kingdom Viridiplantae; phylum Streptophyta; class Magnoliopsida; order Malpighiales; family Euphorbiaceae; genus Vernicia; species Vernicia montana. The sequence goes on from CATKHJ010253614.1 coordinate 65, forward strand.
TGAATTCATGTTCAATTTAAGGTTTAATTATGAAATTGATATTTTTCCCCAAATTCTAGGGTTTATGGAATAAATTGAGGATTTTGAGATTTAACTTGAATTAATTAAAATTGATTGATTAATTAAGTTTGTATATGGTGCAATTTAATAATTGCAAGATCAATTTGGGATTTGGATAAGTAAAATAATTTTTTTCCCCAAATTGATGGAATTGGTATATTTAGGGATTTTGATTATTAAGGTATAAATTAATGTTATGAATTAATAGAAAATATAATTGCTTTGATTCATGTGTTAGATATGAAATTTAATTGCGAAATTGAAAAGGAAAGGAATTAAATTCCTTGACTTGATTTATTGGTTAGAATATGGAAAGTTTAATATAATAAACTATTATGTATTGTGATTATGTGTAATGTTTGATTTTGATTGGGAAAGGGAAAAATAAGGTATGGTTAGTAAGATTATAAGGATAGAAGTTAATATGCCATTTGTGTGATTGTAAAACCGAAAAGAAAGGGAATTATCCGCAATATCGAGGAGTCGCGTTTTTAGTCACATTATATTAGGAGCTAAGGAGTTGAGGTGAGTACAAATAGTATTATTATTTTGATGCCTTGAATATGAGTTAATTATGCTCAATTCATTCTTGTTTATAATGCATTGCAACTCTTTGGCAAAGCATTATTATGTATCGATTAATGAACTAAATTGAATAATTCATTCTTTATGGCATTTGGCCAATTGAGCCTAATATTGTTTTGATCTTTTTAATATGACCGTATGATGGGAATTTAAATTGCTATTGTTATACTATCCATTGAATCAATTCATGGATAGAAAATGTATATTGTCATAATGATAAAATGATAAGCAGAATACCCTCTGATGTGGGGCATTACATCGGACCTTGTGCACAATGATAATAGAACCTGCGGATAGGGTAAGATTATCCGAACCTTAGCTGGAAAAGGTTTAATGACCCCAGTACGTATGACTTGATCAGTTGTATGTGTGACTAGGCATGTGGAGTGAGCAAGGCATAAGCCGCCACTCGATTGATTATGGGGGAAACAGACCATTTTCGAGAAAGTGAATGAATTCTGCTAAAGATATATATTAATTGTTATAAATATGAGATTTGTTCTATAAGAACAATTTTGATTAACATCGTTGTTGATTAAAAAGAGAACTATTATTATTTGTTCTAATATTGTCTATTATGTATATGTACTCACTGAGCTCTGTCTCACTCCTTAGTTATTATTTAATTTTTTAGGACTGGTTGATGGGTCAGCAAGGTAAATTCCAAGTTCTAGCTTTCACTTGGGAGTTGCTCTGCTATTTTGATTATATGGTATGGATGGTTATTTGAAGGTTCTACTCTAGAGCTCCATGGATTTTAAAGTCTGTAATATTGAGATTTAGATTTTTGTATGCATGATGTGTGGTATGATATATAAATTGCTACAGTCTAAGCACTTAAATAAATTATGGTGAGCTGCGATAGAATTAAATGGAAAATGGAGTTCAAAAGTAAAAGTATGAAAAAGATTTTCAGTATTCAATTAACTAATCACAAATGTTTAATATGGCATTGGATTTTATAAAAGGGAGATTATGGTTTCAATTCTGGGGTAATGATAACTGAAAATTATGGCAGCTAATAATAATAAGATAAGGGGGTTCTACGGGTTTAGGTGACCTTATGTCTCCCTATTCCCTAGGACAGTCATAGCTCAAAGACGGGTCGTGACAATATTAATTTGACAGTCATAGTATATAAGTTGAACCATGAAGTATAGGATTTCTAATCATCAATTACAGTCCATCATATGTGATTGAATTCTCATCATCTAGTATGATGCATATGTGTTGTGAAAATGTGTGAACTAGTATATGAAAACATATACTAGTGCGAATAACTGTGTGATTGAAATTATGAATGTACCCTAAAGGATACATGTGAACTGAAGTGCAAAGTGAAATTGAAATGACAATATGAAAAGGAGGTTGAACCACTAGCGATCACTCCTGTGGAAAAAAAAAATGAATGTGTGATTGTTAAAAAGAAATTTCATGTAATGATAAATAGTTGAACATTGATAAAGACATCAGTGTGTCTATTATTTGTGAAAAGAATTGTGTCATGTGAATAACAATGGAAATGTGTAAATTGTTTATACATGTGAAATTACTTGCATTGTCTAAGGCAAACCATCTCATCGAGATGGGAGTGTAAAACGAGTGTTACTTTATATGAAATGTTAATATGTGATTGCCTGTTAGAGTCGCTTAGGATTAAGCAACATACCTATAAAGAAAAAAGGAGTAAAGACTATTGAAGAGTATAGAGGCGATGAGATGAGAACTACACGAATCAAAGCAAAGGATCGACAAATGAAACGAGAAAGGAATTGTATGCCATCTATTGTGTACTCCCCAATGACTTCACCAACAAGGAGAGAGGCAAAGATTTTACTACTACTTATGCAGATATCGAGTGAGAATTAAACGAGGAATACGGATTAACATCCCCGAAGAATTAACTGATCGATAACGAATAAGCTATCACACTACCCTTAGAGGAACATATAGAATTAGTAATAATATGATGACGAAAATGAATAAAGGAAAGATATGAGGAATTCTTGTTAGACTTTGTAAAGTCTTAGAAAGGAAAGTAAAGAGAAAGAATTAATGAAATAAGTGCGATAATGAAATAGAGACTATCATAAAGTGATGCTAAGAGTCAGAATTACAAGGACATAAATGACAAAGAACATAGTATAAAATGAAATATGTGTAAGTTAAGTGCTAGTGAAGCCTAACTTATTAGAATAAACGTAATAACCAATATTGAGGATGAATTAATGATGAGGCAGAAGTCAATAAGTAAGAGTGGAAGCTATAAGAAAGACAAATATAGAATGTGATTTCGAAGGATAAATGAGGTATGATTAAATGGAACGGAAAATACCCAAATGATAAATGTATGGAACGATAAAGTAAGAAGAATCACAAAGACAGTATAATGAATGGACTAGTGCGAATAAAAGACTTTGTTTGATGAAGACGAGATTGAAATGAGAGCAAATAAGGGGAAAGCTATAGTGTTAAACTAAATGGATGGAATAGATGAACTAAATTCAAATCAACGAATACTTAAATTATTAATGGTTAAAGAGATGAAGAAATTGGAAATAGTCATAATTGATTATTATTGCATAAGACCATAGTGAATTGATTAAGATTATAACTTCAAACAGATAAGTTAAGCGAGGATGAGAAATGTGGATGATCAAGAATTAATAGTGGACTAAAGTAACCTTAATAAGGATATGGAGGTCTATATGAATATAAAAAAGAATGGTGAAGATCGAGAAAACTTAAGAATATTCGAAACTCACTCCAGATGAATTGGACATGGAGCTAGAAAGGAATGCGAGATAATTAAGGAAATAATTAGATTAATATAAAACAAGTTAAGTGATGAACTATTTAATAAGATGTATGTATTCTTTAAAGAGATTTAAGACATGGAAAGTATAAATATCACGTGAAATGGATACATGTTGAAAATAGTGATAATATATATCGATTTTATATGTACCAAAGATAAAGATGTTACCTCGACTAATATGACGTTTAAAAGCTGAAGTATCTCACAATAATGGAAGCATGGCTCGCGATGTTATTTTTGAGCACTGAGGCTACACACATTAATATGTACGTATCATCCCGATAGAGGCAACATATTCACGATAAGAAAAGAAATAAGATTCACCAAACAAATGTGGAGACCAGGAAGTAGCAGATCTACAAGCTAACAAGAGTCGAATAGAACGAGATGATTGAGGAAACGCACACTTCCTCCCTACTACTGCAAATGGCAACACAATGCTTGGAAATGAAAGTAATCACCCACTCGTCCCACCCTTCAATACATCGAAGCAAGCTGAACAGAGAGAAAATTGCCTGACAAAGAATTTACTAATGAATGAGTTTGAACAGAGATCACCTATTCATATGTCAAAATAAACGAGCTAAGAGTACCTGACTAAAGAAAGAAGAAAATTATTTTTGGGAAAATATTAAAAAATGGACTATGTGGTGCGACTTTAAGTCGAAGAGAGTTTGTTGAATCTATCACGCTAACAGGAGCGTACAAGACACACATGAGTAAATGAATGACAATTACGGCACCAACATCGATTTCAATATGAATGAAACAAAGCACGAGATTTTTACTTCATCACACATGAAGGCAATGTCTCTAATCATGTTCTCTGCCCTTTTGACAACCTTCAGATAAGAGCACAACAAAGTTTCAAAGAAAATAAATCAACAATGAAATTAAAGAAAAGACATTAACATCGATTACTTAACCTATTTGACTTGAAAGTCTTAGAGTGAGACCACTCTACTACGACAACAGTAAGTATTTAAAACCACTACTTCTTGATAGGCTCGTGCGATGGAGATAAGTTCATCACTTCATCATCGTCATAAAGTCCTTGATCAACCGCTTCATCAAAGTTATAAGGATCTTGGGAGTCATCCACAAGATGAGTCCAGAGGTGATGGGAAGGATCGAACTTATCATCAGTTAACATCATAGTCTGGAATTCATCCCTTGGACAAAAACCCTCAATATGATTTTCCTTCCAAATTTTCTTATCGGCATGGATCTTCTTGCAATAATCTGCAGGAAATGCCCACCAAAGGGCATCAACTTCTTCAGGAGGCCACAGCTCACATGGAGTAACATTGTTTTTACCACACATGAAGTGTTCAAAACAAGTAAACCCACCATGATGGTCAAATAAATCCTTACAGAGAGAGAAGGAAAAATATTTGTAAACAGAGACTTGAGGACACACAGTCAGTTGAGTTTCTGAACTGTGGTCATTCATAGTTGCGTAAGGGCGATGAAAAATCACTATAGATCGGAGAGTTGGAATTGTCATCCAGTTCATACCTCTCATTTCTGAAAATAGGAAGTCCTCCCACTGATCAAGAGGTTTGAACCATTGTAAGAAAGTGGCTAAATGAGGATTAGCTTTGCCATTACTCTGCAAATGAGTAATGTACTTGAGAAAGTGAAAAGGCTGAACTTCCACAGTGATGTGATAAAGGTGAAGAAAGTACCATAGAAAATAAAGAAATTCTTTTGGCCACTGCCAAAACTAATCTATGATGAAGTCCATGAAAGCGTAAATCCTAAGGAAATGATACTCAAGATGAATTGCTAACTCTCGAATAAATCGAGGTCCATGTTTTCAAATGATAAGAGACTGATATTTAAAGATTTGTTTAATGGCTAATTCATGGAGAGTTCTCTAAGTAATGTTGACTCGAAGTTCATGAGGAAGGCCATTATAGAGAAAATGATCAAGTATAGAAGAAGACGATGCAAAGAATGCCATGAAACTGAAGTGAATAAAGTAAAGAACTAGATGAAAAAGTAAGACGAATTCTTAAAACTTTGAAATGAAGTAAGAAATCTGATTGTGAGGTTGTTGAAACGTTCCTCCTCAATTTGTAGCGATTTGATCGACTTTCTCTAAGAGAGTAAATGAGTACACGACAAAAGACTCTCTCTAGAAAATTGATCAATTTGAAGAGAGTTGTTTGTCATGACTAGGAGATAACTACAATTGATGTAACTAGCTGTGCAACTACAGGTGATTTCTCTACCCAATGTAGAAAACTGTTCGTTTACATGCGCTTGAAAAGGCTGAATTTGATTTAGAAATGATCAGAGGAAAAGCAAGTCATGACTTGTCTTTTCAACGGGCAATAGTATGTTTTCACGTGAATAAGTTGACCACAAAGAAATGATTACAGTTGAGACCCTCAAATAGTTCAAGAAGACAAAGGTATTAAGGATATTTCCCCTTTTGCATGTGTTTCAATAAAGTGACTTATATCTTGTAAGATATAACTTATGAGAAGGAGAATCGTACGATATGAGAAGTTTATTGAAGATAATAAAAGAATAAATGAAAATAATAGTATTTCTGACAAATACATAGTACGGCAACAGATAGAGTGAAAGGATTGTTCAAACTTTAGAAGGAGCACACTATGAATAAGAAGTCGAAAATTTTAAAAAGAAATTGAAGCAAGTAATCGCTTTGGTTAAATATAACCATGATAATAGTTACCATTCCTATATTGGAAAGATTACTTGTAAAGCATTATACGGAAGAAAGTAATGATCTCAAAATCTACTGGATAAAACAAGTGATTAATGTTAAAGGAATAATGGGAATATATTGTCCTTTTGATCTGTTAAACCTTTGAAATTCAAACAAGAATAAAGAGACATATGCTACAGACTAATTTTGTCCTAGTAGTGGAACAAGTTGACCCAATGTCTCACTTAGCATATGGATAAGAATAGTAAAGAAGTATCGAGATAAAGCAAACCTTACGATCAAAGTTTAATGACAAGAGTAAGATATTGAAAAATACAACTGAGGAGGTAATGGAAATATACTACAACGACAAATTCAATAAGTTAAGTTCCTTAAAAAATTCGAGGATGAATTTTCTTAAGGAGGGTAGAATGTAATACCCTATACCCATGTGATTCGTAAATAATAGTCATAACGACATAAAAATGGAAAATCGAATGGTAATTGGACCGATAGAGCCTAACGTGATTTTTAGAGTATCAAATTGTGTTTAAATAAATTTTGAATTTATTTTGTATTGATTATGATATTCATGTGTATAATGTTGATATGAATATAATTAAATTGAATATGTTTGAATATAGGCATTGGTAAATGAGTATAGTAATATATACCATAAAAGGGCAAAATAGTTATTTTATTGGAACTATCAAAATGGAAATTATTGTGCAAGTAATTTTTGATGTGTATGAATGTGTAACATGTGACCAAGTGATGGGCTAGCCTAGCCATTAGGTGGCTGACCATGGTTAGCCAAAAGGGAGGGAATGCAAGAGTTAAACCCCATTCTTGAACCATGATTGTATTAGAAATTGGGTTAGTGGAAAGTGGGTCCCACTTTCTACTAATACCAATTTTATATTAGCTTATTTAAGGTTCATTGAACCTAGTCATTTTGCATCATCCAATTTTCAATTGAATTAAAACTATATAAAAATTGCAAAGCTTCTCTTAGAAGCTATACAATTCTAGCCATCTATTTCCCATGATTTAATCATAACCTTTCATTTAAATTTAAGTGAATCACCATTCACGATCAACTCTCCATTTTTATCAAACACTACCTAGAATCAGATTTTCTCTCTTGCTTTTCTCTCCATTTTGGCTAAGGCAAGACACACACACCCAAGAAAGATTTCAAAGGTAACAACCTAAGATTTAAAATCTCTTCTTCAATTTTTCTTCTATGCTTTGCTTAATTATGATTTGGGATGTTTTCTTTTCTTTTTCTTCCTTTCTTTTGGTTTACCCAAATGGGTTTCTAGAAAGGGAACTTCTTTGAGAAAATTCTATTAGATGATGATTTTCTAGCATGGATTGCGAGTGTTGAGTGTGTGGAAATGATTTACGAAAAAGGATTGCAAAATTTCTTGTTTTGAGACAATGGGTTTGACCAATAATGGGTTTTTAAGATCCCTTATTTGTTCTATATTTTGATTGATGGAATGAGTTAACTTATGGGTCTATTGCATGATATAGAAATTGATTTTGATTTAGTCTTGGTTGTGAGAATGTTGATTTTTCCCTTTTCTAGCCATTTGAGGATTTTGCCTAAAAATTCTACCCAGATAAATGACACGGGCAGTGATATGCCCATACCTCTAGGCGTATCATTTATACTAGATGGTTTCCTTATGATACGGATAGTGATACGCCCATACCTCTGGGCGTATAATTTATACTAGATCATTTTCTTGTGATACGGGTAGTGATACGCCCATACCCTTGACCGTATCATTTATGTATGATCAACTTCAACATGTTTCTATTTCAATAATTGGCATGCTAAATTGATATATGTATATGACCAATGTGGAGTATAATTGAAAGGAATTAGACATTGGTCCAAGGCCTATTCGGCCCAAAAGTGAAAGTATGTGTATGAATTGTTGAATTGTTGATTGTATTGATCTGTGACTTTTTGTTGATTAAGAGTGATAGTATGTGATTGTATGCTAAGTATAGATCTAGAAGTATAGGAGCTAGAATCTAACTTAGTTCAATAGATAAGTTGGTAAATGATGATCTAAATTGTGATTAATTGGAATGGTTCAATGTAGATGATGTGCCAAAATGCACACTGACAAACTGCAAGTGCACAGGTCGTTATCAAGTAATAAAGTGATGAGTGAGTATCGTTTCCCATGAGGAATGTTTATAAGTACTAGCGCAAACTTCAACTATTGTCTAGTGAAAAATCAATCAAGGATAATTAAAACTAAAACTAAAACTAAACTAAAATGTGAGAAGATTGATAGATATAAACAAGAGCAAAGCTATCTAGATATGAGTCCCCCTAGCCTCTCATAAATGTCATGAAAAATGGAATCAATTAATCAAACAATGTATTGAATTGGCATTCTACTAATTTATATTTAAACCTTTCTCGAGTGATTTAATCCCTAATCTCTAGGTAAAGCGCAAGGAATCTCTTCTCAAACACAATCAAATAGTTCATGCATTAAGAACAAGGAACAAACTACCAAAGGATTTTGTAGGCCTATCTCTAGTGCCCCAAGCAACTCTTAAGCTCTATAAGTGATCAATCCATATTACGGTGTCTCTACTCATTTAACATGGAAATAATATCTAATAAACAAGCTAGCAATTGCCAATTAGAATAATAAGAATTATCATAGAAATAAGACAATCATAGATGAATTAATCAAATCTTATATTATTCAATCCATATAATCAAGAACTAGGGTTCATTAATATCTAAATAGAAAATGATTAGTTCATAATAGAATTCAAAGATAATAAATAAAAGAAAGAAGGAATAAGGAATCTCAAACCATCTGTGGATGATGTTGAAGAAATCCCCTCTTCAATCCTTGATTTCTCACTTCAAATCTATAAAAAGATGGATCTTTCTCTTGATTTACACTTCAATTTCTCAAAAATGAAAGTCCTAAACTATCTACGAACCAAGAGCGGCTAGGGTTTTGAAAACCCTCCCAAAAGCCCCTTTCCAATCTCTTTAAAATGCCTTTTAAAGACTTAAAATCTCGTCTACACGCCCAGGAATAAGCCCTTATTCTTGGGCGTGTAAGCTGCTGCCTTTTTTTGAAATTCATTATGTACAGGGGCAGATACACGCCCAGGAATAAGGGCTTATTCCTGGGCGTGTAAGCTACTGGAATTTTTTATTCTTTGCCCGTTTTCTTCCGTTTTCGCTTCTTGGCTTCGTAGTTTCTTGAAAGATCGATCCATGACACCTAAAACATAAAAGAATGCTGGAAAAATACTAAACAAACAAATCAAACTCAATTTAAGGATAAAATACAATAAGAACAAAGGGTAAAATGTAGTCAATTAAGCACTTATCAAATTCCCCCACACTTGAGTATTTGTTTGTCCTCAAACAAATTAAATTGTAACAACAGTAAGAAATAAAACTTACCCTCTCTAGTCAAAGAAATTCAAAAAGATTGACAACAACCTGTAATCAGCAAGGCTCGACATCCACAATCAAGTGCTAATTCTCAAACTTGGTAGCCAAATCATGAAATCTCTAAAACAAATCTCAAAAACCTGAAACATAAATTCTAAAGTTACAAATTTGAGCAAACAATTCCACAGAGACAGAAGTTTAAAAAAAGTAGAAATTATAAGGATTTTTCTCTTAGGTGCCTGACTATTCCCTTTACGCGAATGCAAACACTTATGGTGCCGGCCTCTGGTTACTCAGCTGGAATCACACACTCAAATGGCTACTAGCAGTATTCATAATCTCAACCCCTTTTGTTTAAAATAGTCAAGAACAGCGGAATATGTAAACATTTTCAAAGCTCCTTTGCACAATTTTTTTTTTTTTTTTTTAAGAAAATAGTCAAGCTACCTAAGGTATGAAGTAATTCTACTAAACTAGAACAAATGTAACAGTGAAATAAAATAAGCTCAAAAAGTGTAACTAAAGTTTCAAATTCCAGGCATACAAATCATGACCACCACATTCAATCCTTAACACATGATCAATTCAATCAAGCCATACTTCAACAAGTCATTGTCATAGCAAACTTAAACCAATTTATCACTAGAGAGAGTTAATTTCAAATCAAACTATCACTACAACTAAATTCACTTAATCGCAATATTCAATAAAAAATATCATCTTTCCCCCATACTTAAGTAACACATTGTCCCTAATGTATTATAAACAAGTAA
>CATKHJ010253651.1:0-14425 GCA_949750685.1 Vernicia montana
GAATTGCTTAATTTCTGCTAAAATAATATAAATGGAAGTAATTGTACTCAATTGATTGTTTTTGGATTCATTCATTGTATTCTTTCTTAAATGAATCCCATTGTGATATTAGTGATTATTCTTGGATTCATTAATTATATCTTTTGTCGATGAATCCCATCGTAATAACATGATTATCAAATTATTCTTATCGCTTGCTAAGCCTTGAAACTACTTTATTCGCTTACCTCATATGGTATTTAGCCGGCATAACATATTGTCATCGTGTATTCACTGAGATTTTATATCTCACCCCATAGTTGTTTATTTTTTTTTTTCAGGTGCTATAGAGGTTGAGACGAGGTAAAACTCAAGCTTCATCTTCTCGCTTGGGGGTTACTCTGTCCACGATTTCATTTTGTCATTTTAATTATATCATAATGAATATGTATATCAAAGAGTCAAGTCTAGAGTTCTATGGTCATTGTGATAATGTATATGATGATTAAGTATTGTTTATTCAATTCGAGATTGTAATATATGACATATCACTTTATTGTATTAATGGAATTCTTTTGATGAATGGATGTGGATTGTTATAGTAATGTGTTTGAAATTCTGATTTGGGAATCGTATATGCATGATTGGTTAGATTGGTATTGGGTTTTACGGGTTTTCGATGGCCTTACGCCTACCCATGCCCTAGGACCGTTGCGGCTCGAAAGTTAGGTCGTGACATATAAAGTCTTCTTACATCATTTTAAGTATTAAACTTAAATGTTTTATCAAGAATAATTATCTATTGGATTTTTAAGGATAAAAATAAACTCCTACATTTGATTTTATGATTTAATCTCCACCCTTTAATTTTGTGATTAAATCTCCATCATACAAATTTTAAGTAACAATATTTTAGTCAACTTAAGTCATCTTCCATTTATTTTCTTACCCAACAATAAAAAATACTCTCCATTTCCCTCTCTAAAATTTCGACTAACTCATTACCAAAGCAAGACTAAGGATTCTATCTAGTCATTAGCATTTGAAATTCCAACCTACGAGATTAGTTATATTTATACTATCTTTGTTTTTAGGTATATATATATATATGTCAAGGCAAAAATCAACAGAGGCACAAGGCATTATCAAGTAACTTCAGAAGCGTTTGGTATCACTGCGGTTTTCTGTTTTCTATTTTTTTTAAATTTAAAAAAAATAAGTATTAAAAAATATTTTTTAAAAAATTATTATTTTTTATTTCTTTTATGTTTAGCCAAAAATATTTTGAAAATAAAAAACAGAAAACCAAAAATAACAAATTCTAATTTTCAAAATCTTGTTTTTGTTTTTGAAAAACAAAAAACAAAAAATGATACCGAACAAGCCCTCCACTTTCAACTAGAGATTTGGGTTTCCAACTTTCCATTACAAAACGACAGCTTTAAAAATTCATTTTCGTATGATGCTTAGAATGATGAAAATTAGCTTTGAGCCTATAACAGGAGAGGCTATCCTGTGCATACTATAATCCAAGAAAAATGAAAAATGAACTACAACTACTGCAAGAGATTTTTTTACTCATCAGTTCGGCTGGATTGTCCCCCATGACTTCGAAATTATACCAAATGCTCTTAAGCAACCATTTAACTAGATGAATTCATCCTCTTCCTCATATCTCGAGCACTCATCTAAACTGGCAATCATCAACCAATTCAACATGTAACAAGAACATGAAGCCTGATTTGTTGCAGCAATGCCCAGCCATCAATACAGAGCTACATCATTAGCTTTCGACCATTCAACCATCTAGTCAACTAAGTAGAGGATAAGCTTTGCCCTAGTTCTCATGCCCAAATCAGAGTAACAGATTACATCATGGGGCATATCAGCTTATGCTTTTTTACTTACTTGGCATAAGAACTACACACAACAAAGAGGAGGTTCTGACTGGTACCAGCTTTGCCTGATTAGGTAAGAGAACAAACCAAATGGTGAATGTATGAATAAATATTTCATAAGAGGTGAATTTACTTTGTTTCATTGATTTATGACTGATGCAATATTGGTTCTAGTCTGAAATTTTTCCTTCCACACTTTCCATGCACTCCTGACTTCATCCAATTGTGCATCTGGAATGCTTGTGTGCTCATCCAATTTTTCAACCCATTCCTTCCAAGGAAAGCTGCTAGGGTCCAGGAATTTTGACACTTGAGGCAGCATTATATTAGCATAGAACTCATTTACTGCCTTGAGAATTTCTTCTGATTCAACAATTGTCAGCATCTCAGGTCGTGATCCTATGTCTGGTCTTTTTCTCAACAAAAAACTGTTGCCCCTTAAAATCAAAACTTCAGGCGGTGCAAGTGGTAGGACAATCCTTGAAAACTTTACCAATGACAATGTTAAAATATCTCTGCGGAGTAACTTGCGCTTTACAGCTACAGCAGTTCCGACCATTTTGCGGATCTGGCAAAGCAGATAATTATGTCATAAAATTAGTGAAACAACATCAATATAGATGTAAATATTTCAAGCATGTGTAATCAACCATCAACCATTCTGAATTCAAAAATTACAATCAAATGATGGATACTTGTTCCGACACAACTTTTAGTCCTGAATCACATAGTTCGTTCTTATAGAAGTAAGTGTAGGTAATAGTTCTTACTTTCTTACTTAGGAAATGAGTATAGATAAAGAATGGGCATGTCTGTCACATACACCACTATAACCAGTTGAGGGGAGTTTTAGATCAACAAATAATGTGTTAGAAACAAGTACAAGTCCATAGTCGTGATTTATGAGCCTCATTTATAAGCAATCACGATTGCAAATTCTGAAAACAGAGAAATCAGACTTACTACAGTGCGCATATCAATCCCCAAAAATGTAGTAGATTTAACACTTAAAAATATCAGAAGTGCATCCTGAAATCATTTCAAGTAATACATAAAAGAGGCTACTAAAATGTGATATGAAGGCCATTTTTCTGTTTTCTATGGCTTACAATAAGAATGCCAGTTAAGTAAAAAAAGCATAAGCATTGACTGATGAACATGTATTACTAAAGCTCTAAAGCATCAGTTAGCATGATCAAGTTATCTATAAAAGCAGGGCTACTTGCATGCAGTGGCCTTGTGGGGCCTGCACAATTACTAAGAAAACTGTGACCCCAAATCCCCAATACAATTTCCCGTTAAGGAGTGATCTTTGTGGAAGACTATGTAAATCCTATTAAGATTCTTCCCACCCAGAAACTCCTTTTGAGTGATGCTTTTCAAAATAACCCCATGTATGACATATCACTCAGAATCAAGAAGGACGCATACTTTTTGTACACTAATGACTGTTGCTATAAAAAAAATCAATAATGCAACATCTTAAATTCAAAATGTAGGACACAAACCCCAAATTGAATATATATCCAAGACATATTTCTATGGAAAAGGATTAAATAGGTTTACCTGATGCAACATGAAAGATTCTCCCCATATAGAAATTTCAACAAAATCAAATCCCCTTGATTGCTCCAGCCTTCCACAAGAACAACGAAAAATCTTTCTGAAATGGGATGCACCGATTCTATCTGTCTTGTCAGGTTCATGCAGCCATCTGGCTTGGATACCTGCATTGGATCGTTTATCATTCAGAAGATCCCCATTCTCATTATAAAAGCTGGATTCAACAGAATCTTGAGTTGATTCCATGTGATCCGACGAAATCACTTCATCAATCCCATAGTTTCCTTCTTCATCGCATTTCTCAGATTCAGAGACTGATCCCTCACCAGATGATCTTGCTCTCTTAGACACACAACCTGTTTTAGCAGGAAATCGTTTCCTATATTTGGACCTTATTGTGTAATTATGAAAGGGATGTTCCCCCTGCAATGACAATTAACAACTATAAAATCAACAACTTACAAGCATAATTTACACAATGACTATCTATTATTCATTATGACCATGCTTGAAGCCCCACAACAATCAGGCATAATTATAGGGCAGATAGATTATAGAAGCACCCTTTTGATGGCGCTCTAAAAAGAGGATCTACTAAATAAAGTAATTTCACTCCAATGATTATTAACATATTTTCTCCCAATCATGGATCATCAGATGGCAGAATAAGACAAAATATAAATTCAAAGTAAAAAAAAAAATTCATTCAAAACAATTTCTTTATCAGAATGAATCTCAATTAAATACCAGAAAGAATCAACTAAAAAGTCTAAAATAACTAGAGAACAAAAAAAAAATCAAGAACACTACAAGGGAAAGAAATGAAAAACAAAGAAAATGACTCCACACCTCGAAGACATTTAATATATCATTGAAGTCTGAAATGTGGTAATCAATTTCAGCTGTGGTAAAGTGACTTTTGATCCCAATAATTTCAGCAGGAAGGAGGTAGGAATATTTGCGTAAGGCACATTCTCTTCTAGGATCAAAGCTCCTAAAGCATTTGACAAAGATCACAAGCAAAGAAAACGTTATAAAAACATGAGAAATTCAAACAGACCAGTGAACAAGCTTCCACACCATAATACCGCTTCAAAATAACCTTATTTTGGACAAGTACATATAGTGAGGCAGGTCCTCGAAGCAATACTATTGCCACAACTCAAACAGAAATACTATATTTGCATGGTAGTAGGTACCTGAAATTTTAAAACCTTTGAGTGTATGATTCAAACAGAAAACTAGTGTTATGCAGTTATTTTTATTTCCACCAGTGCGAAGTGTCATATCTGAACTATATTATAATTTATTTTACTCGGATAAACAAATAAAAAATATTTACATAGCGAAGAAAATTCAGAATATGGAGGAAAAAAGTTAAAGAGTCTAACTTCTGAGAGGGCAAAATGCTGAAAACTCTTATAGTATGAGGAAGAAAAGAATTAACATGTTGTGCAAGAGCAAGGCCATTAGGATCTTCCTTCCATGCAGTTTCAGGTATCTCCATCTTCATTGTTATCATTGTGGCCAAGGAATGAACCTAATACAATTCAAACCAAATATTCAAATAATTACCAACTGTATATATATATATATATATATATATAAGGAATATAATTCAGCAATTTTGAACTCATATTATAAAAAAAAAAAAAAAAAAAAAGGATATAGAACTCACTCCTTTATCAGTTCGGCTACTTCTAGCCCATGCAATTTTGTGCAAATTTCCATAATTACTATCAAGAATTCCACCAGCCTTAAATATGGCGTGTTCCAATTCTTCTTCAATAGCTACATTTCAGAGTTGCAAACAATATTTTTTACCAATAGAAAAATTAAATTCAACTATCTGTTGTCCATATCCATTAAACGAATAGCTTACTTGATAATGAATGCTCATCTTGCTGCTTTTGGAGACCTGAAAATGAAAAAATATAAAAAAAAATAAAGAAAGAAAGAAATTGCAGCATATTATATAATGTGAAATGGAAAGTAAAATTAGACCTCTGTAATGGGTACCCACATACCCGACCCGCAAAACCACCTTTTTCTTTCGAAAGGGTTCCCATTTCTGGGTGAAGCTATGGGCATCAGAAGAAGAAGCAGAGCATAAGAGGGTCAGTCTCAAAGGTAATGTTGGTATTAGCAAAAATTTGAAGGAGGGTTTTATTATTGGGTTTCTGACGATAAATGGAGACAGCGGAAATCGCAGACAAGATATTGCCATCTTTACCTACAACATTCAGTACCAGAGAGATAGAGGCAGTCACTTCAACAAAACGCATCGTTTTTAATGGATTATTTTATAAAGGACCATGAAATAGGGTGTTTTCTACCATGACTTGAACTAATGGTTATTTATGTTTTCAATTTAATGATAAATTGAGACGTGTATTCTAAAAAATCAAAATTTATTAAAATTGCAATCGATTTACTTATTTCATAAAAAATAAAAGTATTTAGCTTTTCTCTATTTTTCTATTTTTTCTTTTGAATTTATTTTGAAAAAAAACTTCTCTTCTGGTAAAAAAGTTTAGTTAATTTTTTTTAAGAGTTAAATATTTTATTAACAAAGAGCTTCATTTTTTATATATTTTTTTTAATTACTGAATTTCTTACTATCATAAATATTAATATTAAAAATAAATAAAAAATATTAAAATTTTTATTTGCCGTAAAATTTTCTAATCCTAGTATTATTGAAATATTTTAAAAATTTAAAGTTCTTGTTTCATATAATTTTAAAGTTCTCATTTAAAGTTGATATTTATAATTTATGACAATTATTATATAAATGAAAAGCTATTTTTGCATTTACATAAAAATTAAAATTTAGAAAAATACTCTCCTACCAATACAAGATAACAACACAATTTAAAGTGCTAAATATTTCATATTTTCATTAGTTTAAAAAAGAAAGACAATTTTCATTTTTTTTAATTAACAATTTTTATAGCAAAAAATATATTGACATCAAAGGATTATTTTGTAAATTTGTATAGAATTTCGTAAAAAAAATTTTTTTTTTTTTTTATAATTTCTTAAAGTCATTCCAATGTGAGAATTACATAAACAAAAGAGTTCAAAAAGCTCAATGAATTTAATTAAAAACTAAACAAGTAATTAACATTTAATTACATATCCATATAAGAAAATATACATTATGATTTCCTAATTTATGATCAACCATTCATGCCTCTCAAGCAAACAACAAACATAAATATACAACAATTGCAATTATCGATATATTGTTCAATTTTGAAACATTTCCAAAACTCATTTAGAATATCACATATTCATTATTTCTATAATTTGAAATCATATTTCAAGTCATAATATTTATTTGATTGAATAAAAAATCCAAAACATTTTTGAAAATTAAAAAGTTGCAAAAAAGACACAGTGAAGTTTGCGGTCACTGTCGCGGTCGCGACAGTGGGCACGACAGAATAGCAATCGCAATTTCATCATTGCGGTCGCAATAATAAGTTTGCGATCACGATTCACCTGTTGCGGTCGCAACTTAGACTGTCCGAGAGAAAAATAACTTTTGTCAACTCTCTATACAACTTTTTCAATCAACCCAAATTTACACAAAGCAACATATACAATGGTTTTACACAGAAATTAAGTGGCTCTGATACCAATTGAAGGAATATTGGGAGCAAATTAAGTGGAAGCAAGTTGGTGGGTGAAATTTCAAACAATTTAAAATTTTACAATACCCATATTTAAGTCCAATAAACATTCAAGCAATCATTTTAATTAATGTGTAAAACACATGTGAGAAAAGAAAGAAGCAAGTGGTAATCATATTACCTCTTGAAGCCTTAAACCTTTGAATCTTTTCCTTTTCTCAAAAGTTCCCCAAGTGTGAACCCTCTAGTTGTCCACACCAAGCTCCACCTTCAAGTTACCTTTGGTTTCCTTTGATGTTCTTGATTTCCTCTCTTGGATGTTCAAATGAAATCAAGATCTAACTTGACAAACTTTTGGTGTTTGGATTTTCTTTTAGTTGCTATAGATCTAACTTTTCTTTTCAAGAAACTTTTGTTCTTTCACAAAGAACATAGAACAAGAAATGAAGATCAAGAAATTTGAAGAACACTTCTTCTTTTTCTTTTTCTCTCTCAAGTCTTAATCTCTAAGATAGCTCTTGAAGAAGATGAACATTAGATTAACCCTAACAATTTCAATCATCATCCTTTTATAGCCAAAAACCCTTATTGGCTATTAGGTAAGCAAAATGATAATTGAATTGCTATTGTTGACTTTAAGAAAAAATGAAATGTCCATTTTACCTTTTAGGGTTAATGAATATTTAATTTAAACCTTAAAGTGGAAATTACTATTTTAAGCTTGGTAGAAAATCTCTAACCCTTAAATCCATCATATGGGCTTTAGGGTTATGGAATTTCTCTAACCCCTAAACTTCTTTTAACCATATCAAATATGGGCTTTGGCTATTTAGGATTATTAGTTAAGCTCAAAATTAATTCCTTTTATTTATCTATAGACTTAATCAATTTATTCATTTTCATTTATATCATATATAAATTTGGATTTAATTGATAAAGAAATCTTTGTGGATTTAAACTTCAGAACATGCTAGAATCCTTGTAAATTTAATTAAAAGTTTAATACTTTTACCACTAATCAATTAATTAAATATTTTAATTAATTTTTATGGTAAACCTTTTTACACTTGAAAGGTCAATACTTTTGGGTGTGTGACTTTCTAGGTTCATGTCTAATTAGCAATGGGATTGAGAAAATATTTTTCTCTACTAATATAAAATTTCTATTTCATCCTTTGTCCCATAAGTCATGAGTGACGTCTAGCAAAACATATCATGACTACCTAATTAGAATGAATGTAAGTGTTTGATTACTTATTCATTTCATGGACCATCGATCATAATTAACGTACACTAAAATCCCTTCATTACGAAATCTCAATCTTAGTTAAGGTCATGGATTTGTCAAACCCTAATATGCTTTGATCATATGTCTATATCTCGATTCTAATTCTTGATAAATTGATTCCTACCAGAAATCCTTTCTAGTGAATCTTAACTATCTCGGCCAAGGATTTGATTATCAAGAATAATCATATAGCATAGAATTTCTTCCTCGTTTATTCAAGTTAAAGAATTCTTTCTTGGAAATCACTTACCTCTATACATAACTAGTTAGAACCATCAGATGCTATATACCTTTACATGAATAGCATCAGTATGTAAGCAGTAATAAATCCTAACCACCAATGAATGAGATACAGTGTCCCTCAAGTCAAAGGATTATATGTAAAATTATGACCTAGATGATGATTTATTAACTAGAAATAAAACTTCATGGTATCATTATCTAATGTCATAGTTCAACTATTCATCATATGAATATCCACATGTTTGTATCGACAACATTTGTCAAGTAGCATGATGCTCACTACCTCTATAATTATAAGTATCACATACTGATTATAAAATATAAACAAAGGTGACGGTCTTCCGGAATTAATAATACCTAGTCATTATTCCTATGACCATGAATATTTAAAGTATTTGTTTGAGAGCGATCTGTCATCCATATTCTCAATACTTGAGAATAGATCATCTTACAAAATACTAATGGACTACAAATATATATTTAATGCAACGGAACATTTTCATATAAAGAAACATATATTTATTTCTATTTATTAAGATGTTGTTTTACATTTACATAACATATATATACAAATCTAGGGCATATACTCTAACACGAATGGCCTAGGGTGTATACCCTCAATTCATATTGCACAGATGCTTATTTCAATTTCATTTTGCATAAGTTATTTCATGGAAGGATTATATACATATTGGATTCATTAGGTCATTAATAATAACATTAAAACATTATATTTCCATTTATTACTTAATTTATAACCTAACCTTGTGACATTGTGTCACATCCCACCTTTGGCGATGTACCGATCCTAGGGCATGGGTAACCATAAAGGTACCAACAACCCGTAGAACCTATTTATTCATTATTTCACTACTATTACTACCAATAATTACTGTGAACATTAACAATCAAATTCAATTTAGTAGCATAACAGCTGCAACTGTAACAATATCCCAGACTCACAACCTGCATTAAAGAAGCACTTCCAAATAGAACACTTCTAAATCCTTAACTTCATATAGATCAATACAATTTTCCCCAAATCTTTTATCATTGTTGATCACATCACAATATATTAATTGTTAATTTCTGTATCCATGAACCATATAAAGAATGCAATTCAATTAATTATTACTGTAGCCCAAGATGAACCAAGAAGGGGGGGTTGAATTGGTGGGCAATTAAAAATTTAATTGAGATAGAGTAGGAAAGAAGGAAGACACAAGGATTTATAGTGGTTCATATTATAACCAATCATACATCCACTCCCCAATCACCAATTGGGTATTTCACTATCAATAGAGTTTTGACAAGTTCACTCCCAACTTAGTGTTTAAGCTCACACCAAACTTTACAAGTATTTTTCCAAGGCTCACACTCAAAACCTAACAAGTATTTTCACTAAGGCTAACACTCAAACCAAATAAGAGTTTTACAAGGATCACTCTCCCAACCTAAATAGTGTTTGAAAGGCTAACACTCAACCCTTGAGCAATGAATGCTCTTACAACTAACACACAAGGTGTTAAAAGAAAATAGAAAGCTTGAGAATTAAATTTGCAAGAGTTTTGTTGCTAGAGAGGTTGTTGTATATCTTGAAGGCTTTTAATGGGGAGTATTTAAAGTTTCCCTCCATAAAAGAGCTGTTACAAAAGGTATGGAGCAAATCTCTCTCCAATAGCTATAAAATCCACATTAAATGCTCTATCAGATGAAAGTTGCGGTCGCTAACCCTATTTCTCGGTCGTTATGGATGTATTGCGGTCGCAAATCACATTTAGCGGGCACCATATTCATATGGTCACAATGGCTAGTGCAACGTGGCTGAATTTCGTTTGCTACTCATATTACCGTTGCAACTTATTTCTGGCAGATGAATGTTGCAGTCACAACATACTAGTCTCGGTCACGATATCCATTTGGCGCTCGGAGTCGTATGCGTGACTATGACTACGAACGCATCTGGATGAAATGTCCATTTCCTGTAATAGCTTAATCGCGGTCGCTATTCAGGTGGAGCGATTGCGATATGCATGTTGTGGGCGCAATATCTTGGTTGCAGGCGCGAATTACAAGGCAGGCAGAATACTTAGAGAATTGCCTATGTTCCTCATTCTCAAACTTTGCCTTATGCATTAAAACTGTAAAAATACACTTAAAAGAAATATTAGAACTATTCAATTTGATTGTCAAGATCAAAATAGAGAATGACTAATTTGGCACCCCAACTTAGGTCAACAATCTCCCCCTTTTTGATTTTGACAATAAAATTGAATTTAAAACAAAATAAACTAAAGTAAATGCAATAGTTAAAAAGAAATATATCTTTAGTTTCTCCCCCTAAATTAAGTGACATGGATTCTTCTCCCCCTTAAACAAATAATGCAAAAGTCTCCCCTTTGATCAAATAATATTTCAAATTCCTACCCATACCCTTCTCCCCCTTTGGCAAGATCAAAAAGAGGAATACAAAGAATTGATTATAATGATAAGGATAAATGATATGCATGTGCCAAATCATAAATTGCAAGAAACTAGATTAAATTGCACAAATTGAAGAGAAATTTAATTTGCATTCAATTGAAAGAAAGAGAAAAATACAAGATAAAAAAGAAAAATAACAAAAATAACAAGGATAAAAGTAAAAGAGATAAGCAAAAGAGAAGAAAAGTCAATGGTCCAAAGCTTATGGTTTTTGATCTTCTTCATCCTCCTCTACTTCACTAAATTCCCACTTTTTTGCATCACATGGAGGGATGTCCATTTTTTGTTGCATAGTGATGATATCACCATGCATGTGATCAAGGAGATTAAGTTTTTGGAGAATCTTGTGAAGTAGTTTGTTGGTTGAGGGAGGTGGAGAAGCTCTAGATGGGGTTTGTATTCTTTGGTGCCTAGAAGCCCCTTCCTCAACTTGTGAGGGTTCACCGCTAGGAATGGAAAGTCTTGGCCTTTTTCTTGATTTTTCTAAAATACCCACTTCACCAAATATGTATTCATATGCATTGTTTTTCTCCCTAATGCATTTTGAGTGAAGCATATACTCAATATCTAGCATATTAGAAGTAGGAGGTAGGAATGTTTTGAGAGATGCTTTATTTTGAAGGGTTAAAGCTCTAACATGGTTGGCTATTCTTGTGATTTGTGAGGAGAGGAGAATGATTCCTTTTGAAGATTTGGCAAGGTGGAAAAATTAATCGATGAGAAATTTGGCGCTTTGGATTTTGTTTCCTTTGATGAGAGCAAAAAGAAAAAAGAGGTTTTTTTGAGTGACTTTCTCATTGCCATCTCCTCTAGCATTTATAGAGAAGGTGACAATGCGATGAAGAACCCAAAATGGTACGGAACGAAAGTGTTTGGCTAGGGAGGACTTGGGATCATACCTTGACTCGATGGAGAGTTCTTTCCAAAAGTCATTGAAATTCATATTCAACTCATTGAGAGTGGATGCACCTTCTTATTGAAAATTAAAAAGTTCAGCCACTTGTTCTAATTTGAGTCCATAAACTTGGCCAAAGAACCGAAATCTAATGCCATATGGACCATAAGGATCGGAAAACTTATTTTCTTGCATAAGGGTAGTAAGAAATTCTCTAGTAAGCTCTTCATGGCCATTTTCGGTGGGAAGAATGAAAGTCCTCCAATTGAGGTTGTCCAAGTAATGTATGATATCCTCTTCTATGCCTAGCTTTTGAAGATGGAAGATATTTGGAACTTTGTTGGCTACTATGACTTTGGACTTTAACTTGGTCCAATTCAATTTTTCTTCCCTAGTGATTCCTCTCATAAGTTAAAGAGGGGAATAAGCTTGACTAGTTTGAGGCTCTTTCCTCTTGGAAGCTTTTGTGAATTTGGTCTTTGGAGCCATTGTAGCAAGAGAAGTAGAAGAGATAAGAAGATGAAGAGAAGATTTTTAAAGGAAATTAAGAGAAAAATGCACTTGAAGATAAGAAAATGTTTGTAAAATATTTCGGAAGGAAAGAGGGGGTATTTATAGCCATACAAATGCTCAAATTCCTACAAAAAAGGGCTAGTTTTTGCATTTAATGCAAAACTGCACGTTTTAAAACGGCTATATTTTTCTGTCAGAATTATAAATTTCGTTCGCAAATAATGAGTAGCGACTGCAATTTTCAAACTTTCTTAGTAACGGTCATTGAAGAAGTAGAAATGGCTTTTGCAAAAGAGGTATTGCGACCGTGATTTTCATAAAATCCCAACGGCTGAAGAAATATGAATTTCGAGAGCGCAATAGGCTTGTTGCGACCACAATTTAAAGGATTTTCAAAATTTAAAGAGAAAATTTGGAAAAATATGAATGCAATTGTGATCAATATTAATTTATATAATAAAAAGGAATGTGAATGCATATTTTTATCATTAAGAATGCATACTTATGAAGTTGAATTACTAGATCACACAAAAATCATCACAATCAAACAAGTTTGACATTGCATAAATTAAATGAATTACAAGATGTCAAATGAACAAGTTATACACTCAAAGAATTTTTTGTAAAGAAAATACCATTTTATGACAAGGAGCTTCTATCAAGCATCCCTAATTCCCTTTTAATGAAGTTCAACCTTTCTTCATTTAGGGGTTTTGTGAAAATGTTCGCTAATTGTTAGTTGTATTAATAAATTCCAATACAACATCTCCATTTTGCACATGGTCTCTCAAAAAATAGTGCCTAATGTCTATATGCTTGCTTCTAGAATGTTGAATGAGATATTTGAAAGGTTTATAGTACTTGTATTATCACATTTGATGGGAATGTGATCAAGTGCTTGACTATAGTCCTTGAGTTGTTGTTTTATCCAAAGAACTTGAGTGCAACAACAACCGGCCGCCACATATTTCGCTTCGGCGGTGGACAAGGCAACCGAAACTTGTTTTTTTCTAAACCAAGAAACTAAACACTCACCAAGAAAATGGCAAGTTTCGAATGTACTCTTTCTATCTAAAGAGATTACCGGTATTGTCACGACCCATCTTTGAGCCATGACTGTCATAGGACATAGGGAGACATAAGGTCACATAAACCCGTAGAACCCTTATAATAATTGTTAACTTCTATTAATTACTAAGTTATCATTACCCCAGAATCGAAACCATAATTACCATTCCTTAATATCCAATAACACATTAAATATTTATGAAATAATCAGTTATCTACTTAATACTATTTACATGTTTTTACTTTTGAACTCCATGTTCCATCAATTTTAGAGCAGTTCATCATAACTTAATTATGTGCTTGGACTGTAGTAACTTTATATCACATTACATATCATGCAAACGATATTCTATTTTCTACATTATTACAGACTTTAAAATCCATGGAGCTCTAGAGTAAACTTCCGATCAATACATATCCATACCATATCATCAAAATAGCAGTACAATTCCCAAGCGAAAATATAGAACTTGGAATTTTCCATACTGACCTATCAACTGGTCCTGAAAAATAAACAACAACTATGGAATGAAACAAAACTCAGTGAGTACAGAATAATATAGTACATAATAAACAATAGTGTACGAATAATGGTTCCTTTTAACAATATAGCGATGTTAATCAAAATTGTTCTTATGGAACAATTTTCATATTTATAATAGGTATTATAACTTTTAGCAGAAATAATTCATTTCTTGGAAACGGTGTGTTTCTCCCATAATCAATCGAGTGGCGGCTTACGCCTTGCTCACTCCCACATACCTAGTCACACGCACAACTGATCAGGTCATATGTACTAGGGACATTAAACCTTTTCCAGCTAAGGTTCGGATACTCTTTACCCTATCCGCGAGTT
>CATKHJ010253920.1:0-10045 GCA_949750685.1 Vernicia montana
AATGAATCATTTGGTTAACTCATATACTCATACTCATGGTAGCTTGTAAAAGAAATTAGGCATTATGCCTTCGAAATTCAAATACAAGAATAGTAGTATATTTTCTACTCACCTTGAATAAAAAAGAATGCTCTATCACTCTATAGAAGCTCCTCAATCACATCAAGCAATGTGGCTCATCACATCCCTCATGATCTCCATAATGACTTCTAAGAGGAACTATACACATAACACATACAAATTATCAATACACATAACCCATGCTCTTAAAATCACTATAGTCATACTAAATATCATGATTTCTAACTCTATTCCCTTCCCCAAGCACAGATTATAACAATGGAGAAGAAGAATCAAAAGAAAATCAAAACCCTAACTCACCTCTTCAAGAAATGCTTCAAGAAATGGATGATGGAATGAGTAAATGCAAACCTAGATCCTTTTGTTGAAGCAATTAATGAAGTTTCTTGGCATTAAATGTGAGTAGGTGGATGATTTTAGAGAGAAAATGGGTTTAGAAGCTCTGAAATCTCGTGGAAAATGAATTTGGGCTCTTAATTTCCTTTTAAAAGGCGATTTCCAAGTTCTGTCCTCGCTGCCAGTAGCGGTCGCTACAGTAAATCGCGGTAGCAAATACTTCATTGCGATCGCTACTTAAGCATTGTGGGCACTACTATCTACTGTTCACGCGACTGTTCAATCTGGTGTCCAAATCAGGCAGAGGAGTTCGCAGTCTGAGTTGCGGTCGCAACACTGGGCGCGAAACACTTATAGCGGTCGCGACATCGTTGTCGCTGGCGCGACTTATGTCCTGAAACTCCACTTTACAATTTAACTTTCATTTCACAATGAATTCAATCCACAATCATCCATACACATGACATACACTTGAAATTCATTTATATACTTAATGAGAAGTCTATACATGAATATTCGGGGTATTACACTGTAAGTTTTCCATTGAGTTGGCAAATTACCACTTCCTTCCTAAGCTTTTATTTATCCTTTCAATTATGTAATTACTTAATTCCAAGTAAGTTCTACTCTTATAATTTGTCTAATTATAATATTCCAATGCTAGTAAAATTTATTTCCATGTTAAATTAGTTGTTAATACTTACCTAACGGTCACACTCATATTTAAAGTATGATTGTTTACCTAAATCTCGCTTTAATCCAAATTAAACCCTATTAAACTAGGGTTTCATTTCCCTTCAACTTAAGGTTTCCTTCCTTATATGCATTTCTTATTGTCACATATTCCTAACTTAGGATTTGGGGTATTACATAACAAGTCATATTATATTAATTTACAATTAATGATAAATTTACACCTAAATTATTTATAGTTTTAAAGGAGATAATCAAAAGAAATTTAAATGTAACTAATTTCTATACTTACAGCAATGAGAACAAAGTCAAAACTTCCTAGCAAATGTGTTAAGAAATATACCAGATAGGGAACAAGGAACAAATAAAAAACAACACACACAAATTTTATAGTGGTTCACTCAAACTTGAGCTATGTCCACTTATTGGTGTAGATTTTCACTAGAACAATAAGAAAACGTTACGAGAAGACAATATCTCCTAGATTTTCTCTACCCAAAAGTCACTCTTGGACCTCACTTAATCACCCTTGATTGACAAACATCTTCTTTGATCTATGGATCACTAACTACAACCTCAAAACAAAACTACCCTTGAGTTTTGAGTCTTTCCCACCCCTTTGTGAAAGAATAGATATTCTCTGATATCTTGTGATGAATTAGAGTGCTCCCTAGGCTCCCTTATATAGATGTAGTTAGGATAATCTTAATCCTACTAGGCTAATATTTTCTATTTAATTAAACATAATTCAAATAGAAAACCCAATCATAATTGGATTTAACCCCTAATATATACCCATTAGGATGAAAATCCTAATTATAGTAGAATTTGGTTACATATATCCTTATAATATCCTACTTAGAGACTAATTCTTCATAGCTACTCCTTCTACACCAGCTCTAGCCTTCATTCTCATGATGAAAGACCTTTTCAATTGTAATAGTCTTAGTCAACATATCTGCCAGATTTTGATTTCCTTGAATCTTCTCAAGTGCTAATGCTCCATCTTTTAACATTGATCGGATGAAATGATACCTGACTTGTATATGCTTCGTCCTACCATGATACACTGGATTCTTTGTTAAATGAATAGCACTTTGATTGTCATAATATAATACACTATTCTTTTGCTTGTGACCTAATTCCTTTAAAATTGATTGTAGCCATACCATCTCCTTAGTAACTTCTGTCACAACAACATATTCAGCTTCAATTGTGGAGAGAGAGACTATCTTCTGGAGTTTGTGAACAATCTAAAGTGGTTTACCAATGGGGTGTTCACGTGCTTTGCTTCACCCATATTGAATATCTTGAGTGCTTCTCTATGTACTCCTCTTGAGACAACTTCAAAACCCCATTCTCATGTGTGATTCTTATCCCAAGGATTTGTTTTGGAGCACCCAAATCCTTCATAGAAAATTCTTTAGACAACTTCCCCTTTAGCTTTGCAATCTCTTTATTGCAAGCTCCTGTAACTAATATATCATCTACATACAATAGTAAAATGATATATGAGTTGTCAAACCTTTTCATATAGCAGCAATGATCGGCTTGGCACCTCTTGAAGCCATTACTACATATGAAACCATCAAACTTCTTATACCACTGTCTTAGAGCATGTTTGAGACCGTATAAGCTTTTTGAAGTTTGCAAACCAGGTTCTCCTTTCCTTGCTTTTTAAAGCCTTGTGGTTGTTGCATATAGATCTCTTATTCTAACTCACCATGAAGAAAAGTAATTTTCACATCTAGCTATTCAAGATGTAAATCTTCTAATGCCACCAAGTTAAGCACACACTTTATGGTAGTTAGCTTCATAACAGGGGAGAAAACCTCATTGTAGTCAATGCCTTCCTTTTGTTGGAATCCCTTCACAACAAGCCTTGCCTTGTATCTTTTAGTACCATCACGCTCTTCTTTAATACGGTAAACCCATTTGTTACTTAATGCTTTTTTGCCTTTTGGTAACTCTGCTAGTTGCCATGTTTTGTTGGACAACAGTGAATTTATCTCATCTTTCATGGCAAACTCCCACTTATTTGATTCGCTAGACACAATTGCCTCATCGAAGCTTTCAAGTTCACTTTTATTTGTCGACAAAATCTAATTGAGAGAAGGGGAATATCTCTCCGAAGCTCTATGCTGTCTTGTGGATCTTCTCACAACCATAACAAGAGTGTGAGGGTCCTCATCAACTAAAGCTTCATCTTCTTGGATGCTAAGAGTGTCATCCTTTTGGATGTCATGAGCCTCCTCTTTAGACTCAATCTTTTGGATTTCCTTCAAGTCTACTACTTCTTGTTCATTTGATTGAGTGTCATTAACTCTAATGCCTTCCCTATCCTTGTAGGTCACTCTTTCATTAAAGATAACATCTTTGCTTCTTACAATTTTTTGATTTTGCTCTTCCCAAAATCTATATCCCAGCTCAGTGTCACCATACCCAATGAAATAACATGCACTAGACTTGTAGTCCAACTTGCTCCTTGCACTTGAATCAACATGAACATAGGACAAACAACCAAAAAATTTTAAAAAAGAAAGATTTACCTCTTTACCGCTCCATACTTCTTTAGGAAATTTATAGTCTATTGCCGAAGAAGGTCCCCTATTGATTAAATAAGTAGCTGTGCTAACTACTTCACCCCAAAAATATCTTGGTAGCCCTGCGTGCAATCTCATGCTTCTTGCACGCTCATTCAATGTCTTGTTCATACGTTCAGTAACTCCATTTTATTAAGGATTTCCAGGGATTGTTTTGATCATCTTTATCCCATTTTTAGCACAGTAATTTTTGAATTCATAGCTCATGTACTCTCCTCCATTTTCAGACCTCAAGCTCTTCAACTTTAAATTTGTCTTATTCTTAACCATTGCTTTTCACTTCTTGAAAACATTGAAAACTTCAGATGTGTACCTCAAGGTATAGACCCATACCTTCCTACTTGAGTCATCAATGAATGTTACATAGTAATTGGAGCCTCCAAGGGATGTAATAGGAGCTGGTCCCCATATGTCGGTATGTACTAGCTCCAACTTGTTAGACTTCAAGTCTCTACCCATCTTGGAAAAACTAACCCGCCTTTGTTTGCCAAAGATACAGCCCTTACAGGTGTTGGACTCAATTATCTTTAGCCCTGGTAGCTTTCCTTTTACCATGAGTAGTTTCATCCCTTTCTCGCTCATGTGTCCTAATCTACATTGCCACATGCTTGAATCAACTCCATCATCAGCTATGGCAATTGTATCTCTGCTATTAGTGGTCATATAGAGAGTGCTTGTCTTGGTTCCATAACCAACGACTTGAGCTCCTTTAGTAACCTTCCACTCGCCATTACCAAAGCCAATGTAGTACCCCTCTTTATCGAGTTGAGAGATAAAAATTAGATTTTGCATCAAATCTGGTACCTGTCTCGCCATCTCTATCTTTTATAGAGTACCATTTTCCATCCTTAAGTAAACCTCACCTATACCAACCACATCTAAAGGTGTTCCATCAGAGAGATACACATTTTCGTAGTCTCTAGCTACATAATTCATCATAATGTCTTAGCTTGGGGTAATGTGGAATGATGCTCCTGAATCTAATACCCAAGTATCAATTGGGCTATCAACGGTCAAGAGTAATGCCTCTCGTACATACTCTGTTGCAGCATTAACCATGTCTCCCTCCTTTTTTAGCTACTTGCAATTTCTCTTTATATGGTCTTTCTTGCTATAATTCCAGTACTCCACTTCGAATGAAGAGCTTGTTGGCCCTTTTAACTTGCCACATCTCTTCTTGGACTTCTCTTTTCCACTCCTATTAGAATTTTGTTCTAAGCTCCTCCCTCTACTCTCTACGCTTAGAGCAAAATTTGATATTGCCTCGCCCGAATCCTTCCTTCGAACTTTTTCAGGAAGTATTTAATCTCTAACATTGTTGAATGTTAAAGTAGAACTCCTAATTGAATTGCTAATAGCAGCCCTTATGGGCTCCCAACTATTTGGTAATGAAGCAAACAAGATAAGAGCATATATCTCATCAGTAAAATCAATCTTCATGACTAAAAGTTGATTGATTATGGTGTTGAGTTCATTTAAGTGAGAAATTGCAGGAGTTCCCTCACCCATCTTCAAGTTAAATAAATTTTTCATGAGAAATTTTGTTGTTCGTGGATGGCTTCTCGTACATAGATGATAGGGTTGTCATCAATTCCTTCGTGGTCTTCTCTTTGGCCATGTTGTGAGCCACTCCCTTTGACAATGTTAGCCATATAACTCCTAGTGCTTGCCTATCAAGGAGTGTCCAATATTCTTGAGATATAGTTTCTGGCTTCTCACCAAGGAGAGGCTAATGCATCTTCTTACTATACAGATAATCATCAATTTGCATCTTCCAAAATGCGAAATTTGTACCATCAAACTTGCTGATACCATGTGACATGATGTCTTCGCCGGCCATGCTCACCCTATCATGAACCAAATGCTCTGATATCAATTATTAAGAAATAAACCATATCAATTGTTAAGAAATAAACCAGATAGGGAATAAGGAACAAACAAAAAATAACACACAAATTTTATAGTGGTTCACTTAAATTTGAGTTACGTCCACTTGCTGGTGTAGATTTTTCACTAGAACAGTAAGAAAATGTTACAAGAAGACAATCTCTCATGGATTTCCTCTCCCCAAAAGTCACTCTTGGACCTCACTCAATCACCCTTGATTGAAAAACGTCTTCTTTGATCTATGGATCACTAACTGCAATCTCAAAACAAAACTACCCTTGAGTTTTGAGTCTCTCCCACCCCTTTGTGAAAGAATAGATATTCTCTGATATTTTGTGATGAATTAGAGTGCTCCCTAGGCCCCCTTATATAGATGTAGTTAGGATAATCTTAATCCTACTAAGTTAATGATTCTAATCCTACTAGGCTAATATTTTTTATTTAATTAAATATAATTCAAATAAAAAACCCAATCATAATTGGATTTAACCCCCAATATATACCCATTAGGATTAGAATCCTAATTATAGTAGAATTTGGCTCCATAAATCCTAACAAAATGGAATTTTGATGCTCTACTTGATTACAAGTACCTACAAGCAAATAAAAAATTAGTAAGAGTAGGAGACTAAGAGTTCAAATTTTGGTAATATCTTTTCATTTCATTAAAAAAACATTATGAATAGTTCAAAGCAAATAAAAAATTATGAATAGTTCATGAATATAACTGCCAACAGTGATGCAAAGGTCACCTTTCGAACTGAACTTTAAACAACTTACAAGAGTGCCTGGGCCATGGAATTGCTCACAATACGCCCATCATCAATGTTCATGCGGGGTCCATAAGTGTTGAAAATTCTGGCAATTCGTATCTCTGGTGGAGGATCAAATTTTGGTAAGAACAAAAATAAAAATAATTTTTTTTTTATATTTATTAAGAAAATCAATAGAGAGAGGGAGGGAGCCATTTTACCAATCCCATGTTCTCTGTGATAATCAAACATTAAAGTTTCAGCTACTCGCTTTCCCTTATCATAGCAACTTCTGACTTTTGTAAAAGTTTTGCAAACACAAGAATATGAATTATCTATCATATATAGATAGTACAGAAGGAACACCACAAGTAATGTTTAGATGTATAACACGTATTACAACTCAAACTGTAGAAAAATCTCATACCTAGAAAATTGTATTACCTAGAAAATTGTATTAAGGCATTGAAAAGCATAAAATTTAAAATATAACTTCAACACATTAGAGTTCGAAAGCATAAATTTAACATGTAATGGATCTTCAAAAAATGAGAGGGGAATTTTGCTTTTCCAGATAAAACTTATCATAATTGTTGGGTTCTACATACATGCCTTCTGTAATCATATCTAATGTAACTTTAATCGATTGTCAACATTACATAGAAAGACCCGATATAGCAAAGTTACATAGCAATTATTTAGCAACTAAATCATCTTCCTATCACCAATATATAATTATATGAATCCAATTAGTTATTGCCTAGAACAGTAAACATACCAATTGGATTGACATTTCCCCAGTAGCTCTCATTTTGAGGATGAACAAGTGGATCTCCATATACCTCTGAAGTTAATGTAAGCAAAATGCTGTTCTTGGCAACTATACAATTAGTAACATACCCAATATGTTTTAATGTTTTATCTTTGAGGACCATTAAAATTATGTCAGTCCTCTATTTTTGTCTTCTCATCTCACTTATTTTGTAGTTTACTATTTTATTTGTTTAATTTCATAACACGTTATCAGCATGAAAAAGCTCTATTATTTGATGGTTCTCTTGTTCAAGGGTTTGAAGTTATTTCTCTTGATAACATTCTAATTCAAGTGTTTTGAGTAAGTAAATTCTACATTTATGCATTATCATTTTATTTTTCAATCTACATCTAAAATAGAATTTTTTACGCTAGTTTTGATATTTGTTTTTGTGTAGATTATAATATTCTATACTTGTTAATATAATCTGAAACAAAAAGAAAATGGTTTATGTTTTTATAAAAAGTATGAGTGAAAAAAAATTAGATAATTATTATCTATTTTTTTATTCAATAATGACTTGATAACGATAGTGAATTTATTTATTATGATATTGCTAAATTTTCCTTTGTTTCAAACATGTTCATTTTTTGTTAGAATTAACTCCCAATTTATATATGTGTGGAGAATATTTACAAATAATGATATGTTAATATTTTTCATCCCTCGAATGTGCTCATGCAGTAGCAATATTGATAAAAAGACTATAAAAATGTTCTAAATTAACTTTATGCCTTCTTGTGGTTGAACAAAATAACAAGTTGTTAATGAAAAATTCATGAAGCACGTTCTACTGGTTTTATCTCATTCCCTAAAGTGAATGCAGTGATTTAGCAATAATACTACAAATTTAAAAGGTAAACATATAATAATAATTCTTCATATCATAAGAATACTTATCACCACCAAAAGTGGGATAAAAGTGAAAAGAAATAAGAAAAATGGAAAGGTGGACAAAATTTTGAAAGTAAATGTTATCGGCAAAGTTTTCAGACCCGACCCAATCTTAAAACCGGTGAAGGCAGAGGGTCACAGGTGAAAAGTTCAACCGGGATCGAACTAGGGTTGAATCATTATTAAATTAAATATATAATAAATATTATATACAATATATTATAATTAATATTATGACACGACCCAACTTTTGAGCCACGACGGTCCTATGGCATGGGTAAACCTAAGGCCACCGAAAACTCATAGAACCCATGCATGCTATCATGCATCTAATCAATAACAATATCAAATCACATCACACTCCAGAATCTCAACCTGCTATCATATAACACTTTCCACATAACTCATACAATTTACATCAAATCTTATCAATATCAAACTCATATTACAAGTTTACTTACATATATCAAATCACATATTCATTACTAATCTAATATCATTATACATCCCTCATATTTACAAGTGTTGATCATTATCCCTTATATACATATCAAATATACATAACTTAAGTACACACATGGAGCTTTAATACTTTTATAACTATACATATATGAATGTATCAGATTAAGAACTTCACCATCCAAATAAAAAGCCCTCGTAAGAAGCAAAATGCTTGAGGAACCTCTTGTCATAATTCACTAATCTCCTAAAAAATATTAAATCACCACTAGTGAGAATTCTCAGTGAATAAAATATTAAATATTAAATTGTGTGGCTTGATATTTAATGTTGGCTTGCAATAAGGATTTGGGGTTATACATGTACTTGAAATGATGCGGTGATTCTCATATATTTTTATAATTATTTTAATAATTATAATAATTGTAATTTTTGATTAATTTTAGATTTGTTTTCTTATTTTTCAAGTAATTCTATAATATTTAGTTGTCCTATTTAGTAATTTTATTTTTTTTATTTTGGTTTTCTTACCTTATAAATAGACATATTATGTAATAGTTGATGAAATCTCTCATTATCAATAAAAATTCAGTCTCTTTTATTCCTGGTGGACTCCATAAATTATTTTCCTTGTGGACTCAAGGTTGTTTAAGGTGTAGACGTGTTCTAGCCTTGTTTTCCTCGTTTTCTCGCTGCGTCAAGTGGTATCAGAGCAGGCTAAGGCTTGTCTCCTCAATGACAATGTACGGAGTTCGAAGCAACCCCTTCGTTGACGGTGATCGTGAAGATCAGACTCTTTCAATAGTAAATTTTCGAGATCCGGAATATGGAAGAAATAGCACTCGAGACGATGTAGCTCGTAGTCGACGTATTCCTGATTTAGAAAATAATTCTTATTTTCAGGATCGTGGATATAGTAGATCTTACACTGGAGATGATGTAGCTCACAGTCAATCTATTCGTAGAGACGTTCCTAATTTTAGAGGTATTTTTTATTTTGATGGTGATTTTTATGAAAAAGATTTTATGAAGTGGTTATTTGATTTGGAGATTTATTTTGATTATCATGATATTCATGGAGTAGAAAAGGTTAAACTTGCTTCTCGAAAATTAATAGAAGATGCTTTGAAATGGTGGGTTGATTATCAAAAAACTTATGGTAAAATTCGTTTATGGACAAAAATGAAAGAATTATTAGTGGATAAATTTTATCATGGTTGTAATGTGTTTTATGATTTAAATAAAAAATTAAATAGGTATTATGAGAAATTGAAAAAAGTATTCTCATATCAGTCCTATAAATTTTTGTGAAAAAAAATTTACTCATTACAGTAGTGAAATTTATCAAAATTGTTATGATGAAATTCAGCTCATCAAGAGTGAAACTTTTAGCTATGAAGAAATTGAACTTGTGGGTTTAGACATTAACCATGTACAAGAAAATTCATTTACTAAATATATGCCAATTGAGGTGGAAACATGTGAAATTAATGATATTCAAGAATTTGAAATCAAAGAAAATATAC
>CATKHJ010254025.1:0-10855 GCA_949750685.1 Vernicia montana
ATCACACCTTATGTTGGTAAAATATTTCTCCTATATATTTTCAAATCTTCTTTCATGGAAAATTATTAATTAGTGAAGAATTTGTAGCTAATTCCCAGCTTTAATTTCCTAACATTATCCATCCAATCAGTTTCCTAATACCCTCGAGTCTTTTTTTGGTGCTCTTAAAATTATTAGTGAAGAATTTAGAACTTCCCAAACTTTAATTTCCTAATATTAAAATGACAAGCATAGTGTATAATTAATTAATTAATTAATTATCCAAGGAATGGTTGCTTTCGAATGAGTCTTAGACAAATTAACTGAGTTTTGTAACATTGACTTTATGTTGCACTCTATTGACAAATTATAGTATCATTTTTGTTTATTATTATATATATATTAATTACACGTACTCAGATTATATTAGGAATTAATTACTTGCTCTATAGTACGAAATTAGACATAAGTAATGCTTTCAATTTAAGAGATAAAGAGATGTTGTAAAGACATTATTAATTAATTAATGTAATAAAGACAACATTCTTTGGTTATCTGGAATGTTCCCCTCCTGGTCTTGTGTCATCATTTGACCGCAGTGCTCATGTTGTTGGTCTCGTCCATGGAAATTCACTCAAATCCACTTGGTTGCATAATTGATTGGCAGTGAAATACAAAAAGAAGTTTATTTTTCCCTTCCTTTTGCCATTTTAAACATGACTGTCTTGTAAATAGGCAATTTATGTCCCATTCACTGATCTTGGCTTTCCAAACAAACACAATAGCGGTATGAACTAGGGGATCAAATCCATCAATTTATTTAAATAAAACTAAAAATTATGTATGAATATATAGAGTTGGTCATAGTTTAAAAAATAAGCAAACTGAATTTTATATTTGATTTATAGTTTAATAAAATTTTAAATCAATATAACCCGAAATATATATATATTACAAATTATTAAATTATAATAGTATAAAAAGGGATTATTAATTTAATAATCCATAAAAATATTTAATAATATTTTAAGGGATAATTTCATAGTAATTTCATTTAATAATATCTTATATTTATTAAAATATTTCATTATTTTTTATTTTCATTTTAATAATTTTAATTTTAATTTAAATAGGATTAATGTCAATTTCTTTTCATTTTTTAATTTATTTTCTCTTTTGTCTATTTCATATATATATATATATTGTTTTTTACAATTTTTAAAAGTTAAAATAAATATTTAATGGAATCAATTTAAATTTAAAATTGATATAAAATTTAATTCGGTTTAAACTGAACTCGATATAATTTTTAATAAATCAAACCAACTCAAAATTATTGATTTCACATCATTTTAATTTGGTTTCAATTTAAAAATTTATCAAACAAAAAATATGAATTTAATAAAACATTGCTTACAAACTGTTCAAACCAACCCATATACAATCATAATATGAACCCAACACTTCAAAGCAACCCATATACAGTCATAATATGAACCCAACTCTCCACTGTTTTTAGGTATTTTCTTCAAAGTTTGACTAGTTTATTTCCAACTTTTGAAATCATATATATATGTATTGATCCCTTACTTTCTAACCGAAAAGCAAACTAAAGCTACAAGTAATGCTTATATAAATCTAATTAATAGAACATTAATTCTAAACACACACACACACACACACACACACACACACACACACACCTAAAACTAACAGAAGGTAAGCACAATTTGTAGCCACCTCATTAAATTTGGAGTATTTAATTCAATTAAATTGAAATCAATTGAATGCCTTATAAAATAAAATAATTAATCAAAAGTTTAATAAATTAATTTATTTTTTTAAATTTAATAATATAATATTAATATTATATGTGTATGTGTATGTGCACACACTCATATATATAAAAAAATAATAAAAAATTATATTTAACAAATATTAAAATATATTTACATTAATAATAATAAACTTTTTTTATAGACTTTATTGTCATTTTAGTTTATTTATGCAAGTTTTTAAAACTGAACGTGTTTCTATCACACAATTTTTTACAAATAGTATATATATATATATATATATATATATATATATATATATATAAAATTATTATAATATTTTATTTTTAGATGATAATTAAAAAATTAAAAAATAATTTTATAATTGCGCAATGCGTAAGTATCGACTAATAATAAATACCTTCAATCCTATTGGGATTAACTGAGTGGCAAAAGTATTAATTAATTAATTAATTTTCCTAATAAATATGTAAGATTATTAAAAACAAAAAAAAAATATTTATAAAAAAATTATGTTTGTTATTGATGGTTAGTGATACTGAAAGGTACAAGCGATGGATGTTATTAAATACTAATGACTTATATATGTATATGTGATTTTATTTTGTTTGTATGAGTTTATTAAAGTATCTGAAAATAAATAATTTTTATTTCCAAAATAAAAAATAATTGTTTTTTTTTTATTGCTTAATTTTTTTAAGCATGTATATATATTAACCAGTTTTTTTTCTCAAATATGCAATATATATATATTGGTTAATTAAAATATGGAATATTTATAGTGGTTTTTAGCTAGAAATTAAATAGTGGGGAGAAGAGAAAGAATCCAAGGTTTTTTTTTTTTTTTTTTTGCCAAATAAGAACCCAAGTATTAGGTCATCATCAAAGAAAGCATTTAATTATTTTTCACAATCTAAGGTTTCAACTTTTGAATAGACTTATATATATATATATATAGAAATCATAATAACAGAAGAGACAAAAATTAGAAAAGACAAGGCAAAGGGGGGAAACAGTACAATATAATATAATATAAAAGTTGAAATAATAATAATAATGTAGATAAAAAGTGCGAGTTTGAATTTTTGTCCTGTTAATGACCGTACATTTGTATATATGAGACTGCTTTCCAAATATAATAATAATATCTATCTCATTCTTTTTTTTTTCTTTTATATTAAAAAAAAAACCAAAAAAAAAAAAAAAAAAACTACTAGTAGTCTAGTAGTGCATGGCTTTGATAAATCCTACCCCTTCTTCTTCTCCTTTGCATTTCACTATTTGGTGTAATGCGTCACTTTTTCCCACCAAGTCTTTGGCCTTTAAAGACTCTCTTTCCCAATCTGTCTCATATACCACTGTTAATATTGATACCACACATGCAATTTGTGCCGCTAAAAGTCCATAACATAGACCCACAAATCCTAGTTTCCAAACAAAGCCTAATACTATTGCCACTGGTGCTCCCACCAAGTAAAATGAGTAAAAGTTTATCCCTGCCCCAATTCCAGGCCTAGCACTTCCTCTTAAAATCCCACAACTTGCGGTTTGTGGACAATTTGCTAGCTCACATAATCCAATTATGGGTAGTACTATCATACTTAATTCAAGCACTTCTTTATCTTCTGTAAATACTCTTCCCCATGCTTCTCTTCCTACTGTTGTCAATACCAACCCAAATGATGAACTTAATAGCGCTAGTCCTATTGCTACTGCCGTTGCCAAACGTGCTTTACCTGGTCTTCCTGCTCCTAGCTCGTTACCCACTCGAGTCGAGACTGATGCACTCAGTGCTGTAGGCAATGTGTACATAAGTGATGTTGTCTGAATCACTATTGCTGATGTAGCCAACGCCACACGAGGTTTTGATAAGTATCCAGCTACAATTGTCATGAATTCATACCACCACCACTCTAAACAAACACCTAAACAACTTGGTATAGCGAGTCTTAGTAAAATTCCCCATTCTTCTCCCAGTAAAGGAGTTGCTGATGATGGTAGTGGCGTATATAAAGGCTCGTGGTCGTCATTTTCAGGAACACGAGTAGTAAAATAGTACATGTAACATAAAAGAAATATGAGAGTGTTAAAATTGGAAATAAAAGTGGAAATTGCAATTCCAGGAACTCCAAGATGAAGGGTGAAGGCTAGAAATATAGTGATGGGGATATGTAGAATAATAGAGATTAAAGTACACCACATTAATGGCCATGTGGTGCCTTTACTACGTAAATATATACGTAGAGGATGAAGGAGGCTATTAGCAATAAGATCTGGGATGGAGAAACGACAATATATACTTGCAAGTCTAGTTATATCAGGTTCTTGATGAAGAGCAAGCATGAGAGATTCAAGGTTGATCCATATTAACCCAATAGGAAGCGAAGCTAGTAGTAAAATCAGAATTGTTCTTTGTAGTGTTTGCCATGCTACTGATAGGTTCTTTGAACCAAAAGCTTGACTGCAAAGTGGCTCCATCCCCATAGCTAGGCCTGATAACACTGAGTAGCCTGTGATGTTGGTGAAGCCAATTGCTAAAGCACCACCGGCGAGTTCAAGACTTCCTAGCCTTCCCATGCATACTACTAAGATCATGTTCTTCAGATAACCCACCAAGCTCATCGCTGCTATTGGGAAGCCTATATTTGTCATTTTCTTTATTTCGTCCATCACCTGAAAGAATTTTTTTTTAAAAAAAGAGTGAAATTATTTGCAAGCAATAAAAGATAAGAGATTTTATATATACATATATCTATATATATATATATATATACCTCTGGCATGGTCGGATATTTTTGGGATTTCTCTGTTATAAGCATCTTTTATTTCCTTTTGCTGCTATTATTAATCAAGCTTGTTGATTTCTTGATACTATACTAGGTTTTGAGATGTATATAGATAGAGGGAAAAGGAGAGCAAATTAAAGAAAGAGTGATGAGTAGTGAGAAGATTTATAGGGTAGCTAAGGAGGGAGGAAAGTGGTGAGATTTCTTTTATAAAGGATAGGTATACATTAAGTGTAAGCAAAATTTTTTCATATTTATATTAAATAGTTACTTAATGCTTAGATGATAGCAATTATAATCGTGGTATTAAATTTTTTTAAAATATACAAATAAATTAAATAATTAAATATAAAAATAATAAGCATATATTATATGATTTTGCAAAAAGATTTAAATTTAAATCTCTTTGCTTCAATGATAAAAATAAAAATAATTAAATATGTAATATTTGTAATGTAAAGTGGCATGATATTTGTGTCCAATTGCAAAATTGCAAAAGGTGATGCATCATATATATAAAAAAATAATGAAAAAAGTGCAGCACATAAACCTTATTTTAACCGTGTGATATACTGAAGCAGTCATCCCATGCCCTACTGTTCAAATTACATTTTGTCATTTTCCAAGTTAAACCCAACATATCCACTTACTCTTTGGAAATCATCATCCGCAACTCAGTCTCCCTCCACGTGAGAAAATGTGGCCCATCTTTTTTAATTAATGCTGGCTACTACTAAATAAATTACTCGTAGCTATTTACCGTACATTGTTGCTAATAATAAAACAATGCCTAATCAATTTTGCAGTTTACTATTACTTTTTCCGTCCCATTTTATTAGGGATTTTTTTTTTAAAATATCTCAAAAAGTATACCTCATTTTCATTTTTAATATTTTTTTTACTTTTTATAATTATTTTATCTTTGAATATTAATTTAATTTTTTCTCATAAAATTTGTAGGAAATTGTATTTAATAAAAGATATAAAAAAAAATAACATACTATTTAATGTACTCTTAAATTTTATGAAAAAAAATATGTTCCAAACAAAATAGTACTGAAAGAGTAACACTTTTGTTTCAATTTTGATATATATATATATATATATATATATATATAAATTTGGCTTTAATTAATATTTGAATTCTAAATCTTTCATATCTAGAGAAGATTCCAACCAAAGGCTCATTGGTTGATTTTTTCTATTTTTAAATGTACAATATAAATTTTTTAAAGATAAATCTTTAAATTTTTATTCAATTACTGAACTATTGATGAAGTCAATTACTGATTATTTCAATAAATAAAAGAAAATTTTCATTCTTTATGTATTATTAGTAGGTAATTAAGTGGTTATAATATATTATGGCGATTGCTTATAAAATAATTATTATATATAGATAGATAGGCTATTTGGCTACACATATGAAAAAAAAAAAAAAAAAAAAAGAAGAAGAAGAAGAAGAAGAAAAGAAAAGGCGATTGTAGGGTAGTGAAATTTTATCAAGACACATATATGAGGATTCTTAATTATATAATTAGATCTTATACAATAAGAATCTTGATACTTGAAATTGTTGGTATCATG
The DNA here is from genome assembly GCA_949750685.1 of Vernicia montana. Taxonomy (NCBI): domain Eukaryota; kingdom Viridiplantae; phylum Streptophyta; class Magnoliopsida; order Malpighiales; family Euphorbiaceae; genus Vernicia; species Vernicia montana. The sequence goes on from CATKHJ010254025.1 coordinate 6,149, forward strand.
TCAGATTTTATGAAATGATAAAATAAAATTAATTGGTGTGTTTACATCACAATCAGAGTTGAATTTTCAGAATTGTATCAAAAGCAAAAAAAACAAATTTATTAATTTTATTATTCCATATGTTTTTCGACCGATCCAAACAAATTTTTTTTTTTTTTAAATTACCAACAGCTTATTGGACCAAAAGCCCTCCACATTTTGAATTTGGAGCACGCACCTTGTCTATTAAAGTTACTACAGCCAGACTCCTTTCTATATCAAATTTCCATATTTCTTCTTTTATAAGCTTGATTTTATTCAAGAATAGGAGAGAGAAGAAGAGCTCTCTTTAATTTCTATCTTTTATGCCTCTATTAGTCAATTATGTGTTCACTTGCACGCTTCTTCAATTAATGTAGGCCTCACCTAACTAACGGTTAGTCCCAAATCACAGATTAATTTTGTTGTGCTATTGCTACCTTTACAGCTACCTCCTTACTTAGGCCACTTCCAACTATAATAATAATCATAATAATAGAATAATATCTATCTCTGTTACTATAATTTCCATTTAGCAATAATGATAAATGCAATTATATATTAATTATTTTTGTTTGTTATTATAATGCACTCCATACTTTTCCACTTCAATTATTTTATTAATTGAAAGGCATATGTACAATTTATTGAAAATTATATAAGTCACTCATTCATCAATATCATCAAATCAAGACAATTGTACGAATTTATTAATTTATTGAATTATATATTAGTATATATTCTCTTCGTTTTAAAATATCTGTCGTTTTAGAATTTTTTTTTTCAAAATATCTATCGTTTTAGGATTTCAAGAATATATTTATTATTTTATTCTAACTTTATCCTCTTTTTATTCTTCTATTAAACATTTGTATTAATTATTTTTATTTCTCTGCATCAAAATTAAAAAAAATATATTTTTATTTTTTTATTTTAAAATTATAATAATTAAATAATTTTTTTAATTAGTGTAAAACTTTAAACTACTAATATTTTAGATCAGACGAAGTATTATATTTTACTTTAATTTGCTCCTTCTGTTTGTCCAAGTCTTGTCAAAAATGTACAGACCCTTTAAGACTATTTTGCTTCTCTAGAAAACCCCTCCGTTTCCCTCTTATTCAATATTAATTCTTGCATCATTCAAAAGGTATTTTTCGTCAAACATTTTACTTACCAACTAACTCTTTCTTCCAGTCAAAAAAATTCCTTTCCGACTACTTGTTTTTATTACTACGTCTTTTAATTAATAACATAAAAGCTTATATTGATTTAATGATATTGAAATTGATTTGGTTCTATAAAGAAATCTTTTAATTTTTTTTTTTTTTATTTGAAAGATTATTTATGCAATAAATTTATAATTTTCATTTGCAATCATTTATTTATTTATAAAGCGAGCAATATCTTTTAATTTAATTTGTTAAATAAAACTAGAGGCCCTCCCTTAATTAGAAAAGCTAACTAGGGTCTATATGTTGTTTATATAGAGATATTATTTGTTGGGAGTTGAACTAAATATTATAAATGGTGGGATAAAATTATATGTGCTAAAACAAAAATTAATGATAGAAAGAATCAAACACTAAGTAAGAAAAAATTATGTTAATGTCACACTTAGATGGAACCATGCATGTGCATCTAGTTACACCAAATGACCAAAGGAATCAATATTATCGACAATAATTACACCCACTTCCCGATTGATATAGATAATATCTACAAATTGCATTTCAATCACTTTTTTTTCCTATCATGTCCAAGATGTGATTTTATACCTTCCTAGCCAATACAAATACAACAAATATCACCAGAGTGGTTGTTAGGAGGAAAGGATACCGTATCCAACCGTCACATCTCTAAGGGTTTTGTTATTAAAATGCTGTGGCTTTGGGGGTATGCAAGAACACAAACAACAAAAACACCCTTCTCACTTCTCCCGTAATGCGTGACAAATTGTACTATATGTATAATACTAATACATTTCCCATCATCAATTCAATCCCTGTTTCTTTCTATCAATCTATATATTTATTCAATAACTATTACTTATAATTACATTCCTCTCGCTCGATCCAACACGGATATCCTGAATGACGAATCAAAATACAGATCTCATTATCTAAGTTTCTAAAAGCTTAAGTGAATATAATCCACAATTTGCTTGCACCCCAGTTGACATTTTGATGCCTTTGTTTTACGTGCCCCACTTATTCATATATATGTTGGTTGCTGGGTTAGTGTCTTCTCCTAGCTAAATAATTAGAAGCATTAATATAGCAAAATAAAGAAGCTCAAAGCAAAAGGGAAGAAAAAAAATATATATCTACATAGTATTGATAAAGAACATTAATATAACAAGTCAAAATATCAAAGCTGAATATATAAAAGAGAGATTTAGTGAATCTTAGAAGGTAATTATAATCTTTTTTTGTGGGGGTCCATGAGTTTGAGATTTCTTGCTAGATATAGCACTGAAACCCTTTTTGTTCTACTTAGTCAACATACTTTGTAATATTTTAAACCCCAAGTATGATGGTATCTCCCTAAATTCAGAAAATTATAGTGGATAGAAGATTTGTCCACATTATTTGGTCTCTTCACCTCTAATATATCTTTGCTAGTGCCAATTGCCAAATACTAGAGGTACATCTTCAAGTCAAAAGGCAAGGATTATTAATTGGTGTATATATATATATATATATAGCAGATTAGACATTTACAAATTATGTTGGTTTGTGCATGATGATGGGGTTCCTTTACTTGAGCACTAGACGCCCATTGTTTTAACATGAAAACAAATTAAGGAAAATAATGTCTCTTGGAGATATGTCATAAGGAATCTTGTTGCAACCATCACGACACAATATTATGTATATATTTAATAAATGTGGCATATTTCACTCATACCCATTTATTCATCTTAATTCATTTTTATTATATGAGTATGGTAATAAATGAATAATATATAAAAATTAAATAAATTATAAAAGGTAATTAAAAAAAATAACCCTCATGAATTACATTAAGTATGGATATCCATTAAAATAAAGTCACATTGGGGTCCATCATTTAAAGCTTAAGTAATATTTGTGAGATTCTTAATAATAAATCAACATTTGTCAAATCAAAGTTAAAAGTAAAAGAGTAAAATAATAATACTAAAATAATTAGATAATTAGTTAATTAATTAATTAAAAAAAACTTCGATAGGTTAACTCGAAGTTCTTGAATTCCACTCTTCATGAATTATTCACTCTGTTCCTTAACTTTTTTAAAAAAATCAAAATCAAAATTTGAATAATTAAAATGCTATCCAATTGCTTACAATGCCCAGTGATTTGTGGGATATTACAATGCTTCATTTTATAATCGTTATCCTGATCCTCAGACACCACTTGTGTATTTTAAAAAATAAAAAAAAAAAAAACTAATAAAATGATGAAATTAGAAGATAGTAAATTAAGGTTGGCTTAATAAAATTTGCAAATTCTAAGAGATGACCTGATTGACACAGAGAAAACAATGCTGCTAGTTTATAGAAAATTTTTATAATTAATCTTTTATTTTTTTTATAGAAAATAAATTTCATTAATCAAGATTCAAATACAAAAGATACATAACAAAATATATTAATAATAATATTAGAATATATAAAAAAATGATTAAATTGAAAAATATATTATTAAATAAAAATATGGTCTATAATAATAATAATATATTGAAAATAATTTTTCTCAAAAAAAAATATATTAAAAATAATTAGATAAATGGGTGGATAAATATTTATGTAAGTTATATGAGTTTGGATACTCATATAAATCTTAAATTGACTATAAATAAATAAATGGATAATTCAAAACCCACCCCACTTATACCCTACTTACACCCACCCATTTACCACCTCTTATTTAGTCAAACTTGATAATTTTGTTTAAAAAAATTATTTTAAAAACAAAATAATTAGAGGCATTTCTAATTAATATACGCTAGCTAGTGTCCACCTTATAATAGTTTGTTATAGGCTCATTTTCTTAATCATTAATTATTTGAGGTGATTATTAATCTAAATCACAAATTTGATTAATCATTAGATTTGCCAGGGCAATTTTTAGCTTTGATTGATTCAACTATGACATGATGCAATCAGGCAAAATGATTAATTATGGAATGCATAATTATTTGGTAGAGTCATAATTAATTTGTATCTTTCCTTAATTTGCCATATGAAATGCTACCAATATTCCTTAATCTGTCATTTAAAAAGAAAAAAAGATTTCAAAGGGTTTGATTCATGACAGTCAACACATGCTTGTCACGTTGCTGATTTGATGAAAATATCAGTGTTGTTAAAATTATATCGACTGGTTAAACTGAAAATTGGATATTGATCTGATTTTTAAATTATAAAAAATTAGAAAATTATTGAATTAGAAAAAATCTGTCCGAATCGAAAAAACTCGGAAAAAACAATAAATTGATCGGATCGAAATTTGCAAAACGACCCCATTTTGAACTTAATAAAAGTAAAAAACAAATTAAAAAAAAAGAAGAGAAAATGGCAGAAATTAAATCGAACTGGCCAATCAGACCACGAACCAACAGAAAAATCAATCAGCTTTAGTTCGATTTTAACAACATTGGAAAATATATATGGTCTTAGAGCTCTTTATGTAGTGTATGTATATA
>CATKHJ010254119.1:0-12606 GCA_949750685.1 Vernicia montana
ATCTTTTAATCACTTAACAATGCTATCATATACATATTAATCCCATATACTTATTCACATACACATTCATATGCTTGTTGAATTGAATCATTAATTCAACAATCAACATTTCATGCAATAGCATTTAATTCACCTTTTCTAATCATAAAGCAATCAATTTAGATCTATGCTTGAGCAATCAAATTCTTTAAGGTACGGGGTATTACACACAGGCTTACCATGTGCACAAGGTCTGATGTAAACCCCACAACATATTGGGATTTCTACTTTACAGTATTTATGAGATTCACATTATACAGTTTGATTCAAAATAAGCATAATCGATAATATCAATAAGATATTCAATAAACAAAAATATTTGGTCTTGCATTAGGCTGAATGCCTTTTAGCAATTACAATTGTCAATGGAACTTTTCAAGTTCAGGTATTAATTGGTTGTTCATCAATTGAGCAATTATGAAAGTTTCATTATTTTAGTGGTCTCGGTAAAGAAGTATTGCATAGAATACTATATTATTAAATACTCATCTTAGATTCCTTAGCTCCTATCCGCCTCTAGCAAAGACAAAAAGAATGGTCATGGCACTCCAGAGAGTTCACTTTATCTTTTCCTTTGTCTTTCAATTATGCAATCCATACATTAACTCGTGTCATATTAGAAACGACAACTTTTACCTATTATCTATCATTTATTAATCCTACTTAAATTCTTAGTTAACTATGAATACAATCATTTCATTATCAATTCAATCACTAACAATATCATTCAAGCAAGTAACATTAATTCAACCTAGCTAAAATAGTAATATGGCCATTAAGGCTGAATTCTTTTAGGGTCACTCTCTTCCATGACTATCATTCATTTTTAATTGATCTTTCCATTTGCTTAATACACATTGTAACAATTCATAGAAGCTTTTAAGATTAACTATCATGTTCCTTATTTAGGAACTTTCTTATATTGACTAATACTTTATCATTAGGGAGATTGATGTTAATAAGTTACTAACTTACTTTTGATTATTTTACTTTACTATTAACATACATTTAAATCAATATCAATGAATTCAATCACATAAATACTCTAATTATGATTAAAGGTTCAAGTTTGGAAAAAATTACTTATTTATTTTTAATTCCTCAAATTGAGCATCAATTCATCTAATTAACATTCAAATGAGTTTATTGTTTTAACCAATCAAAATTTTATGTCTTGGTTGCTAATTGTCTAAGTAGGCCGAACCTAGCATAGGGGAAAAGTAGTTTCTTTTCCTCAAATTCTCAATTAGTTCCATATACATTCAATTGAAGTCTAATTAAACATAATTCAAGCACTAATTGCATCAAAGTCAATCCTATACTCTCAATTCCTCCTTGGCCGAACCCTAAGTAAGGGTTTTCCAAATTTCTTATTTCAATTCTCTAAATTAAAGTTCAATATGTTCAATTAAAGCTAATTAGATTACTTTTCCTTTATCAATTTCATTCAATTTGATATAGAGGAAAAACCCCTAATTTACCTAACCATAAGAAATAGGAAATTCACAATTTCTTAATCAATCCTTAAATTGAATCTAGGATTATTCAATTGACATATTAAGGAGTAGAATTTAGCATTAAAATCATAAAACCTATCAACATCCCCCATACCCTAGGCTTGGCCGAACCATATAGGCTATTTTTCCCAAATTTTATTTTTTTTTTTCTTTTTGGTTTTTCTAAGATTTCATCCAATCAATCATGCTTTCTACACTTCACCATCTCAACTATCATCCAATTTAAGTATACAAAGCTTCCCTACTCCCATCACCACTATGGCCTAACCATATAAGCAAAGAAGAAGAAAAGAACTCAACAACATCAAGTAATATTAACTCATATTCAAGCTAGAAATGAAAAATAGAGTTAGGTTGTAGTAATTTACCTTAGGAAGTCTTAATTTGGTGAAAGGAAATGGAGAGGCCGAAGGTTTAGAGAGAGATTGAGGGAGTTATCTTCAATTTTAGATAAGTGAGAAATATGAGCACTAATGTCTTAAATTTTAGTTTTTATATTAGCTCTAATTAGAATGGATGGTGTAGATTTGGAAATAATGATCCAAAGGCTACCAATTTTTGTTGAATTTTAAATTTTATAATATTTTTAAGTAAGTAGATAAGGATGAACAGTTTCTTATATAAAAAAAAAAAATTGAATTAAATTCTTATGCGTAAGTCAAAATTTTGACTATTGAATGTGGGTCCCACCAAATTCTTATCTTCTTCCTCACCTTCCTTTACTTAAAACAAACTAAATTTTCCTATCACTTGAACTAATAAGGCCGGCCCTTTGGTTGGGTTTTAGCCCAACATTTCAATTTTCCATACTCACCAATTTTACTTCACATAATATATAGTATAATTATTAGCAAATTTTATTTCCCTCTCAGTCAATCCTTTTTATTCAAGAAAATCTAAAATGTAAAATCTCTAATCATGCCAATAGCATTTATAATTTTATGATTTCTATGATTACACATAATTAAATTTCTATTCAATGTAGTGTATTTATTGAAACCATCAAACTTGAAAATTTTTTTATTACTTAACTAATACCTTAATTTTACTTAGTCTAGCAATGTCACTTGTTTCTTTAGCTTAAGTTTACTTAGGGTATTACATTCTACCTCTCTTTAAGAAATTCGTCCTCAAATTTAGAAGATTTACCCGTCATGTGGCAAACAGATGAGGATATCTTTGTTTCATAATAGCTTCGCTTTCCCACGTACACTCTTCTACATTGTGGTTTTGCCATTGTATCTTGACCATTGGAATTTCTTTGTTACGTAGCTTCTTCACTTGTCGATCTAGGATAGCCACTGGAAGTGCTTGATAAGAAAGATCTTTGTCTAGTTTGACAGTTTGAAGTTGTAATATATATGAAGAGTCCAGAACATACTTTCTCAACATTGAAATATGAAAAATTGAGTGCACGTCTTCCAATGCAGGAGGTAAGGCCAATCTATAGAAAACTTCTCTGACTTCATCTAAGATTTAAAAAGGCCCTATAAACCGAGGTGCTAGTTTTCCCCTCTGACCAAACCTCATTATTCCTTTCATGGGTGAAATCTTCAAAAATACATGATCCCCCACCATGAACTGTATGTCCTTCCTTTTAAGATCAGCGTAAATTTTTTGTCGACTAAAAGTAGTTTTTAATCACTCCTGAATAATCTTTACTTTCTCAGTAACTTCTTTTACCAAATAAAGAGCTTCTATATATTGATCACCAGCTTCTGTCCAACAAATCGGAGAACGACATTTTCGCCCATATAAGGCTTCATATAAATCCATCCCTATAGAGGAATGATAACTGTTATTGTAAGTGAATTCAAAAAGTGGAAGATACTTGTCCCAACTTCCTCCAAAGTCCATAACACACATTCGAATCATATCTTCAAGTGTCTGAATAGTTCTTTCCAACTGTCCATCCGTTTATGGGTGGAATGTGGTACTGGAATCTAATTGCGTCCCTAGAGCTTCTTGAAGCTTTTGCCAGAATCTAGAAGTGAATTGTGTGCCTCTATCAGAAATGATTGAAACAGGAACTCCATGCAACTTTACAATTTCATCTATATAGATCTGAGCATACTGCGCTACTGTATAAGTCATTTTGACCTCCAGAAAATGTGCTGACTTTGTTAAATGATCAATAATAACCCAAATGGAATTGTATCCTTTTAGAGTTCTGGGCAAACCTACTACAAATTCCATTGTAACTGGTTCCCATTTCCACTCAAGTAGCTTGATTTCTTGTAACAAACTCGAAGGTTTCTGATGCTCGAATTTCACTTGTTGACAAGTAAAACATGAGGCCACAAAATTTGCTACATCCTTCTTTAACCTAGGCCATTAGTAATATTTCTTCACATCATGATACATTTTTGTAACTCCAGGATGTACACTGTAATGAGTTTGATGTGCCTCTTTAAGAATTATTTCTCTTAAGTCATTCTTACAAGGTACACATATTCGATCACTACAATAAAGCACATCTCCCTTCAATTCAAATTCAGGAGTTTGTCCCTTCTTTACATCTTTTTTAATCTTCACTAATTGAGGATCTTCATTCTGTAAAGATTTCACTTCATCGATTAGTTTTGGCTTCACTTGGAAGTGTGCCAATAATACTTGGGACTTGGTTATTTCCAACTGTAAACCCCCATTGAACAATTCTTTTAATTCTTTCACAATATATCTTCTATGTGCTGCAATATGTGAAAGGCTTCCCATTGACTTGTGACTCAATGCATTTTCTACAACGTTTGCCTTTCCCGAATGATACAAGATTTGACAATCGTAATCTTTCAATAATTCAACCCATCATCTCTGTCTAAGATTCAAATCCCTTTGCTTCATGATATATTGTAGATTTTTATGATTTGTATAAATTTCGCACTTCTCTCTGTAGAGATAATGTCTCCAGATTTTTAGTGCAAAGATGACTGCCGCCATCTCTAAATTGTGATTGGGATAATTCACCTCATGCTTCTTAAGTTGTCTAGATGCGTAAGCAATAATTTTTTCATTTTGCATTAAAACGCATCCTAATCCCACTATCGATGCATCACAATAAATAGCAAAGCCTCCATCGCCATCAAGTAGTGACAATACAGGAGCTGAAATGAGACAGTTCTTTAGCTTTTGAAAACCTTCTTCACAACTCTCATCCCAGTTATATTTAACTTGTTTCCTGGTGAGTCTAGTTAAGGGTGCAACTATTTGCCAAAAATCCTTTACAAATCATCGATAATAGCCTGCCATTCCTAGAAAACTTCCTATTTTAGTAACTGTCGTAGGCCGAGGCCAATTGGCTACAGCTTCCACTTTCTTCGGATCCACTTGAATCCCTTCTTTACTTACCACGTGGCTAAGAAAACACACGCGGTCTAACCAAAATTCACATTTGGATAGCTTTGCATAAAGTTGATGTTCTCTCAACGTTTGTAATACAGTTCTCAAGTGTTCAGTATGTTCTTCTTTACTCTTTGAGTACACTTAAATATCATCTATGAACACTATCACAAATTTGTCTAAGTATGGTTTGAACACACGATTCATGAGATCCATGAAGGCAGCAGGTGCATTGGTCAAATCGAACGGCAATGCGGTGAACTCATAGTGGACATATCTTATTTTAAAAGCCATTTTACAAATATCCTCTCCTCGGACCTTCAACCGATGATACCCAGATTGAAGATCAATTTTTGAAAAGTAACTGGCTCTTTGCAACTGATCAAACAGATCATCAATTCTCGGCAATGGATACTTGTTTTTCACCGTTACTTTATTCAACTGCCTGTAATCTATACACAGTCTCAACGATCCATCTTTCTTCTTTACAAACAGAACAGGAGCACCCCAAGGAGACCTGCTAGGTCTAATAAAACCTTTATCTAGTAGATCCTGTAGCTGAATCTTTAATTCCTTCAATTCAAAAGGTGTCATTCGATAAGGAGGTATCGATATGGGTTGAGTACCAAACATCAATTCAATAGAGAACTTAATTTCTCTATCAGGGAGCACCCCGAGTAACTCCTCAAGAAACACATCAGGAAAATCTTCAATCACTGGCATTTTTGAAATGCCCTCAGGAGTCTTTTCTACATTTATAACATGGGCTAGAAATGCTCAGCACCCTTTTCTAAGCAACCTTTTTGCTCCAATGATAGAAATAAAATTCGTTGACAAATCACTTTGATCACCTTGATAGACAAATTCTCTACCATCATTCTCCTTGAACTTAATTTTTTTCTCTCTACAATCTATGTGTGGATTATGTTCAGATAACTAGTCCATCCCTAGTATCACATCAAACTCTAAAACATCTAGTTCTATCAAATTTGCAAGGAAGTGTCTACCCTCAATTTCAATTGCACAGTCTTTATATACTTGATTAACTTCTACAGTCTCCTTAACGGTGTAGTGATAATTAAAGGTTCATGCATCAGTTCTTTAAATTTATCTAATTTCTTTGCAAAGCATAGAGAGACAAAAGACTGGTTTGCCCCATAATCAAATAAACATATTTTTTAAATTAATATTTAAAATTATTAAAAAATAATATTATTTAATAAATAAAATAAAATAAAAACAAATTTAGGTGGAGACATTGTTGACTAATTAAAAAATCTCTTTAATAAAACCCTAACCAAAATAGGCACCAATTTAGGTGGACTATTGATGGCAAAACTTTCCTCAAAATAGCAGGCCTAGCAGTTCTTCAATTTGAAGAAAATAAAAATCTAAAATTTGAAATTAATTAATTAATTAGTTAATTAAATTCAACTACAATTTGTTTTTATTTTATTTTATTTATTAAATAATAATATTTTTAATAATTTTAATTATTAATTTAAAAAATATGTATCAAATTTATTATATATAAATTAATTAAAAAATAATAAAAATTATTTGAGCTTATATGGATTTTAATTAAATTCTATAGAAATACAATAACGTTAAAAAAATTAATGAGGTATAAATTTATTTTTTAAAAACACATAATAATATATTTTTTTTGTTATATAAAAAATATCAGACACTAATATATTTTTAAAATTGAAATGATGATACTTCATAGGGTAATATTAATTTTTTTCTCATGTATTAAAAATTTGTAAAGTATTAATATTAAATTTTGATTTAGTAATATTAGAGTTATCTTCAAATTTAAAAGAAATTTCATTGGAATATAATTAATTAAAAAATAAAATTTAAGATGAAATAATATATTATTAAAGTTGAAATTTTATAGAGTAAGAAATTGACTAATGGGCTAAACATCCCAATAGTATATTGATGTAACATTTAGCCCATTACCAAACATGGATCATTCTCCATTGGTAGGAAAAAAAAAAAAGATCATTCTAAGCCATTCAAATGTCCATATAGGACTCATAGTGCACCCCACTAAACAGAGAAAAGAAGACATTAACAGAGACGTTAAGTGGTGGGGCAGAATGATAGGTTTTAAAAATATCAGGGTTATATTCGCGCCTCAAAAAACATAAAGGGTTGATCTGCACTTTTAGCTAAATATTGGGGGTATATTTGCACATTATCCCTAAATCTTATTGATGATTGCTATGAATTATATAAATGGAATCATAGTGTAAAATGAGCAGATATTAAGCAGGTTCTGATCTTGGGCAATGAATAGCATGTGATGTTTGTAATATGTATGATTTAGTGCATGATACCAAATGGATTGATAACTGGTATGGTTTCTACGGGTTTTCGGTGACCTTAAGCTTACCCATGCCCTAGTACCATTGCGGCTCAGAAGTTAGATTGTGACAAAGTTGGTATAAGCAAAAGAAATTAAAATCAAAGTAAAAAAAATATTAATATTGGAGTAGACATAGAAGTGTATAAGATAATATAAAATTGATAAGCTAAGAGTGTGGTATAAATGTGATAAGCTAGGAATATGTTAGAGTAAGTGAACTACGGAGCATAGGATCCTTTAATCGTCAATGTTTTGTTTCTTTTATGTATAGATCAGCGTATCACTATAATATGAGTCTAAGTGATCTTCCTTTCTTTTTATAGTATTGCAATGCCTCCTCGACGAGGGCATAGACGAGGTCATCGTAGGAGAACTGTTTTATCTAAAGAGGGTTCTAATGAACAAGTAAGGAATGATGTAGTTGCTATGAATCAGAGATTAGACCAATTACATTGGAACTATGATTTGTTGACTGAACTAGTGATACAGCAATGGCAGCAAGCTGCCCCACAAGTAGAGGAAGTTACTTTTGAAAAATTCCTTAAGTTAAAGCCTTCAGAGTGTAAGGGTGAAGAGGACCCTATGGATTTTCTTCAGGAAATAGAGGATAAGGCCCAGATTATGAGGATTTCAAATATGAAGACAATGGAATTTGTCGGCCACTTAATGAAAGGAGATGCAAGGGACTAGTTTAAGAGGAGTATAACTAAAATACTAAAGAGTGATAAGGATATTAGGTGGGAACAATTTAAAGAGATGGTACTTGATGAATTTCTTCCTAAGAGTGTAAGGGAGACACAGATTAAAGAATTTGAGGAATTAGTATAGGCACCAGATATGTCTGTATCTGAATATGCGAAGAAGTTTACTCAATTGAGCAAGTTTGCTTCAATTTATGTGCCTAATAAGGCAACCTGGATTAGATGTTTCTTAAGAGGATTGAGGGCACCCTTCTATAATGCATTGGTTGCCCATGAGTTTGTCTCCTTCTCAAAGTGGTGGATAAGGTAAGAGGGATTAAGAACCGAAAAATGGAAGAGAAGGAAGATAGGGAAAAGAGAAAGAGAGAAAGCGAAGTTAATTTTAAAGGATGGATGAGGAAGTCTCAATTAAGGTCAGAATCTTTTAAAGCTATTTTGAGAATGAATTTCAGTGCAACTAGTTCATCATCATCGAGGACTACACCTCATTGTTCTACTCGTAGAAAATGGCATAAAGGATTGTGCTATAAGGAGTTTAGTGTATGCCTTAGATGTGGACACTGGGTCATTTTGTAAGAAATTGTCCACAGCCTGCACCAATGGATGGAAGTAGAATGTGATCTAATGGGCAAGATAAAAAGCATATGTAAATGGGAGATAAGTGTAACAAGCAGACTTAAGTATCTTTAAGAAAATTAAGGGATGAATTTTATGAAGGGGGGAGAATGTAATGTCCCGAACTTTTGTTATTAGTGACGTGCTTCAAAATATAGATGAGATAGAGAGATAGTAAGGAAATGAACTATTATCTTTGAAGATGAAGAGGGCTATGGTAGTAAGTTTAGTAGTAAGGTTGTATATATGTAATCTAGTGCTTGTATGAGTAAAGTAAGAATTAAGATAAACTATGTGTAATTGAAAGAGTTTAATGAAATATTTAATGACCAAAATTTAGTTATGTTTCTTTATGTATATATTAGGTTTGTTGGTTATATGAGTATAGTTCAAGATTTTGATTCATAAGTTTTATGGCTAGTGAAATGATTACATGGAAATACACGATTAAGTTCATATTGATGATCATGAATTTTTTTGGAGCTTAGTGTATATGTTTATTGTATGAGATGAGATGAATTAAGTTAAAATGTATGAGATAAAAGTAAATATTTAATAAATGAAATCGTAGCTATTGGATATATATGTAATGTGAATTCAAGAGTTAAGTTCAGATTTTGTGAGATTATGTTTTTCAGTCAGAAAATTGTACTCATAATTTCATGGACTTAAAGAAAGAATTAGAGAAAATTCAAAAATGAAAGTTGGATATTTATATCTCATCTAGACTCCTATAAATTAGTTTTTCAATTGAACGTGTACGTTTGGAGATATAGTAAAACTTGTGGAGACTGTTCAGATTATGATTGCATAGAAACATGGGAGATTTTAGAAATTCACTATAAATTGTGTAGTTTATATTTTTAGCTGATTTTTTAATATGTTGTATATTTATGTGTCTAAATTAAGTAAAAAAAATAATCAAGTAATTTGGATAAGTGTATCATGATTTATTGTAAAATAAGTATAGAAAGGGCAGAAAAAGAAATGGGGACAGAGATTTAGAGTTGCATGACCATGCAACTCAGGAAGGCTACTATCCGGATTTTTCTTTGTCAGTTTTTGTACATTAAATGCCCCCAACTACCTCCTTTGCTGATAATTATCACCTAACCACCGAAATTATTGAGCTAAAGATTTCCATTTCTTCATCATTTTCATTCTTTCTCTTTCTTTCTCAATTTTAAGAACCTCCATGAGTAATTCTTCAAGTTCTTCAAGGGAACCTAGGATTTGGGCTTTTATTTTCAAAGGATGTTCATCATACATATAAATTGAAGTGATAAGGTAAGAATTTCTTAAGCTTTTTTCATTAATTTTGAAGTTATTTTGAGTAGAAATTGAGTTGTTTATTGAGCTTTAAGTTAAGATTTGATGAGTAATGGGTTCATATGAGATATATTAACTTGTTTATGATATGTATTGTAGATTAGTTAATGAAATAACAATTAAAGAAAAGTTAAGGTTATATGATTTTTTCTATTGAATTTAAGATGGGATTTGATTGGTAAATTTATTTGAATGGAGTTAACTAACTTAATTGAACTATTTATTGTGAAGTTATTGATGATATAGTAATTGAAAGGGAATCTAAGGTTATATGAGTCCTTTTTTTGAACTTAAGTTAAGATTAAGCCAATAGATGAAGATATTGATGATATAAAACTAAGAATTTAAGTTATATGATTAAGTTTTAAGAATTGTAATTGATATGTGTGAATTGGGGATTTCATATTTAGGTGAAGGTGAGCCAACGTACTGGTGAAATTCATGCAAGAGTGAAGTATTATTGAAAGTAATGAAAGGTTATTGCAAAAGAGGTAAATTATGGAATATTCCTATATGTTTCTTTTTTGAGCTATTGCTTTGCTTGATTCAATTCACATTGTAAATCATATTATTAATACTTACTTATTGAAATCATCCATCGAAACCATAACTATTGTTATTGTTATTTGTTCATTATTGCCTTGTTAACAATAAATGTTCATATGATTATGAAAAGGCCATTTGGGCCAAAATTATGTTATATGATTGAAGCCATTTGAGCTAAATGACTTTCTTTTGCATGATTATATTGAACTAATAACCAAGCTTATAATTATGCATAACAGAATTCCTAACTAATAGGAGATACAAAGCCATTAAACCAAGTGCACTAGTGACTTGACTGACCGGGTCTATAAACTAAGTCAGAATGTCATTGCCAAGTAGTACAAGACCAATGTTAAGGATCCACCCTTTTTGTTTATACCAATATGGTATTCTCTTTAAGGGTAAAATCCCTTTCTGATATCAGAGGCTCATGATTTTAGACACTAACTCTACTCGCGAGCTCTCTTCTGTTATGAGGAATTGACGAATTACAGTGGGGACGCTCACAAGAGAATTGACGATAACGATTGCAAGGTTTTGTTATAGTATTTTATAATATTTGGTGCCTTTCTTTTCTTTGGCACATATATGTATATTCATTGATCCCCCTGATATTGATTGATATGCTTTGATTATATAACCATGAATTCTTATTGTTGTGCTAAATCTGCAAGTGTACAGATCGTGGGCAAATAATAATGTGTGAATAGAGTGTCGATCCCATGGAGAAGGAGTTGACAATTACCAATATTATGAATTACCTTATTATTTAGAAAACTGATTAGTTGAGATAAAGAAGAAAATAAAAACAAATATTAAAAGATAAATTTAATATATGAAAAAGACCTAGGATTTAGATTTCATCAATTGATTACCTATGACTTCTTTATGTTCTCTAGATTGATTTAATTTTTATTGGAATTAATGATTAGATTTTCCTAAATTATATGATGTTCTCTCTCAAGACACAACACAAGTATTTATGTTAACCTTATGTCTACTCTCGTGATCACAAGTAATTAACACAAATCCATTAAGTTTTATGGAAATCCTTTAATTAATCACAAATGAGTATTCTTATCTCTAAGCAATACATTTCCTAGGTCTAACATCTCAATGAACTAATATTATGCTTCCACTCTCGCTACTTCACATAATATCTTTAAACATGTAAATAGTGATCAATTATTTATAAGCATTAAATTCTAAGATAAAAGATTAATTCCAATAATCAAAACCAAATTAATCAAATAAAGATAGTCATAGGAAAATCAAGAGATTACATTTAAATCCTAAATAAGAAATTTAGCTACTCATAGTTAAAAAGAAAGAAACAATTAAATTAACAATCAATATAATAGAAAACATAATAATAACTTAGTATTGAATTGAAAAATAAAAGTTTTGGAAGAACTCTTTTTGGGATATAGTTTTTGGCGTATACGAGCTCCAAAACTTCTCTTCTTGAACAAAATGAAAATGAAAAGAAATGAAACTAAGAAAATATAAATCTATCTAATTGATTGAATGCTTGAATGCTTGAATGATGATTTGAAGGAGGGGTGGTAATGCCTATTTATAGGCAATTTTCATTTTCTTTTTCCACCATCTTGCATCATTATTATTATAACATCATTGCTTGCATCATTAATATCATGATATCATTGCTTGCATCATTAATATCATGACATCACTACCTGCATCATTAATATTATGACATCATCACCTGCTGTAATACCCCGAACATTCATGTATTAACTTCTAATTGATGATTTGAATGAGTTACAAGTGTTTGAGCAAGTTAAAAGAGGAGAAAATTGAGAAAAAGGGGTTGAACGCACGTTCGCCATTGGTCTTCAACCTTCGGTCTTCGCCCTTGGTCTTCAACCTTCGGTCTTCGACCTTCAGTCTTCGCCCTTGGCCTTCGACCTTCGTCTTTGGTCTTCATTTACTCAAGGCTTTTTTTCATCTTATTGATTCAATTTCTTCACTTAATTGCATATAGATAGAGTACAATGATAATATGATATGAATGATTTGCAAATGTTGAATCATGTACAATGGTGTATTATATTGATTGGGATTGAGATAATGACTTAAGACTGGAGTTTCACTAAGTAGTGTTGCAGAGCCAAAGTCGCGACCG
>CATKHJ010254170.1:0-12929 GCA_949750685.1 Vernicia montana
CCTCCTTCTACCATCCTTCCACAAGATTCAAGAGAAAAGAAGAAGAAGAGAGAGACGAATCTGGCCGTAGGTAAGAACGACACCATCGTCGTTAGAACACTCTAAAGTAAACTCAAAGAACTCGAGCATCCACAATAAGAGAAAATCTTAGAAACGGGAAGCTTGATATACCCACAAATCCAAAAAACAGCCTTATTCATAGCAAAATAAAGAAAAAGACATAAAAGTACTAGAGAAAAAGGATATCCCCTCCGGTGGTCGTAGCCGCCGGGGGGTAAACCTAAGAAAGAGGCCAAGTGGCAGACCCAAAAGGTGAAAGGGAAACCCTATCAAAGAAAACGGAAAGCACTAGCTAAAATATTGAACTTAAAACTTTCTTGTACTTATCAATTAACTAAAAAGACAAAACTACAGCTTCTTTAATCAAATAAAAACAAAACTAGCTTTTATTTTACCAGTTATTCAACAATCACTCCCTCATCATGATCAAAACTGCAAGACCCAATTTGGCAAAAAAAAAAAAAAAAATGGCAAGACCCACTTGCTCTCTCTATTAAACTCGTTTTACTCAATTATTCCTTTTGCCAATAATCGAACAGGTTAGTTATTAAGAATTCTCTTGCAATTCAATTATTAAGAATTTATTTGTTGTATTTATATGCTCTCATGTGGTGTTTATATGTAATAAAAAAAATTTAAAATTTATTAATGTTTATTGTCTAATTATAATTATATTATTTTTTTCATTATAAAATGGATAAATTTCTTAAAAGAAAGTCACCATCCGATCAATCATCTTCCTCTCAAGCTTAGTTGATTTGAAAAATCTCCCAATAGATTATGGTCAACGATTGAAAATTTCAAAATATTATCCAATATTTGAAATGAAAATTACAAGTTGCTCGGTTTTATCCATATGAATTTACTTCAATGGAGTTGATGGCACTTAATTGTGAACTTGAGAACTATGTAGTTGACGTGCACTGATATGATATATATTTGTATTTTAATTTCATATATATGTGTGTATATGTGCATGTAAATTGCCTCTACTAATTAAATTTTCTGAATTCACTACTGGTTGCATTTACAAGAATTGAAAGCTTGGGAATTGGAAATAATGCAGTGAAATGTAAATACAGGAGTTGAAATTGCAGGAAAAGTATTGAAAGTTAATTTTGAATTGAGTTTGAAATTTGTTTGATTTATTATTTTGGCTAATAGATTGTGTGTCTTGATTGTCTCTTTAACTCTAGCTTTTATACTGATATTGAAGTAACTGTCATCCACTTTGGAGCTCCACTTCCCTGGTTAGTGGTAGAGTGCCATGGAGTGCCGTATATAGAGGAATGTTACCTGTAACTGTTTTATCTTATTTATGTCGTGCCCATGATCAATCAATTGTCTACACCATTTCTGCAACTAATTCAATTAATTAATTAATTAATTTACAAATTTGGATTGGGCTTTAACGGTCTTGGGCCTCCAATTCTTAATGGGTCGGGCTAAAATATTAAGGTGCAAACAATTCCCTATGACTATCGCGCATGGTCAAACAATTTGTGCCCTTCCATTACTAGTTATCACATATCGTATTCTTGTTCACCACTAACTACTAATTAACTAGCTAGCTTGTATACAGAATTGTACTTAAATGCTTTACATGATTACCCCACTTGTGTTTGGAAATTGCAATGACTACCTCTACCTTAGAGTTGTCTTTCAAAAGCATCAAAATTGAATATTTGATAAGCAAGATTTGATTATATTAGATAATAGTACCCAGGGATTGAAGTAGTCCACAGGGATACTTTACAGCAGAGATAGCAAAAGATTACAGCAGCTTAAAATAAATTGTAGAGGCTACGAATAATTAGCTTTTCAAAGCCAATAAATATCAACCATCAGAGTCATAATGCAGCAACAAAATCATTAGTTCTTTCAGTAGCTTTTTTGGCTAGTTGATCAGCGAAAGAGTTGGCGCTTCTTGGAATTTTGCTGAAAACAATTGACTGAAAATTCTTGCTCATTGTATCAATATCATGAAGAGTGACAAAGTGTTTCCAAGGACAAGCAACAGCTTTGGTGACTCAAGCTGTAGCAGTTCTTGTAAAATGATTCAATAATCTAATATAATAGATGATCAAATGAAAAAATTTAACTTAAGAGCAGAAAATAAAATCTGAGTTTTTTTTTAGTAAAGAACTCTATTTTTCATTTTCAACTACTTTTAATATATATACGAGATACATTAAAAAAGTTACATCACTTGGTCAAAAGCAATTCCTGCAAATTTGGCCTAATTTTCAGTAGACAAACTCCTAAAGTTAGGGCCTAACATTCCTTTTTACCCGCTCTAACAACTAACCATCATTACATATCAAAAGATTTAAAAATTACAGCAAAAGGAAAAATACAAAAAATTATCAAGTTAAACTTAATGTCCAAATGAAATCTCAATTCTTTAACACTCTCCTTTATATTTCTCTTGGACATTCCAAGCATTCCTCTGAGGAACTCAAATCTGCATATAGGCAGTGACTTGGTGAATGCCCCTGGTGTAGATGGTTTTAATAGTTTCTTTTTTAAGAAGGTGTGAGGTATTGTGGGGGTTGACGTTACAGAAGCTATTCAGGAGTTTTTTGAGTCTTGTAAAATGTTAAAGACTCTGAATTCTACTCTGATTACTTTGGTGCCTAAGATTCCCAATCCTGTAACTCCTAGTGATTATAGGCCTATTGTTTGCTGCAATGTCCTATATAAATGCATCACTAAGATTTTATCTAATAGGTTACAAGTAATTCTTCCTCGGCTAATTAACGAGGCTTAATCAGCCTTTGTGCCTGGTAGAAATATTTTAGACAATATCTTGCTCATGAATTGGTGTATAGCTACCATGAAAATAGTAGTTCTGGGGATTGTGCTATCAAGATTGACCTAAATAAGGCTTGTGACTCTATTAATTGGGATTGTATTGAAGAAAGCCTGTTGGGTTTCAAGTTTCCTCCTATGTTTGTAAATTGGGTTATGGCATGTGTTCGAACTCCTTATTTTTCTGTAGTAAAAAAAAGGAGTTCAGAGGGGTTTTTTCCTAGTGCAAAAGGTGTTAGACAGGGAGATTCTATATCCCCTTTTCTTTTTGTTTTGGTAATGGATTATCTCTCAAGGGCTTTTAAGGTGAATTGCGATGAGAGTTTTAAATTTCATAAGGGCTGTCAGAGGATGAAGATTCAGCATATGTGTTTTGCTGATGACCTATTCTTATTTTGTAAAGGGGAGGTTCAATCTATTTCAGCTTTAAAGGATTCTGTAGCATTTCTTTTATGTATTTGGGCTTCAAGTAAATTCTCATAAAAGTACTATGTATTTCAGTGGGGTTGCTGCTGAGGTTAGAAGTCAGATTTTGGAGGTTTTGGGTTTTCCTGAATGTAAACTTCCCATAAGATATTTGGGAGTGCCTTTGTTTTCTCAGAGGCTCACTAAGGATGATTGTAAAGCCTTAGTGGATAGGATCACAGGCAGAATTAATTCTTGGTCTATCAAATACTTCTCTTATGCAGGTAGATTGCAACCTATCAATTTTGTTTTAATGAGCATAAAGAGTTTTTAGTGTTCTGCTTTTATACTTCCAAAAGATGTCATTAGAGAGGTGGAAAGCCTTTGTAGAAATTTTCTTTGGAAGGGTTCAGCAGAATATAAGCATGGGGGTTTTGGTTGCCTGGAGGAAGGTTTATAAAAGTAAGGAAGCAGGTGGGTTGGGCATAAAAGATATTGCAACTTGGAATAAAGCAGCTATTACTAAGCATATTTGGGAATTGCTTTGTGAGAAACAGTCTTTATGGGCTAGATGGATTATTAGTAATAAATTGAGATTGCTTAGCTTTTGGGGGTTAACTTAGCCCTTAAAATCTAGTTGGAGTTGGAGGAATCTTCTGAAATTGATAAAGGAAGTGCAATCTTGTTTTTCTTATACTCTTGGGGAAGGGAATTTTAGCTTCTGGTTTGATCCATGGTTGAATGGGTCTTCAGTCATTCAAAAATTTCCTCATATTTCTATTCCTGATGGTGATATTCCTAATAGTGCTAAAGTGAAGGATGTTTGGCACCATCATCATTGGGAGCTCCCTGATCATTTTGATGAAGAGACAGAAGCAGCATGGAATTATATTAAGGAAAACTTTACTATTGCAGAAAATGAGAGGGATGTGGTTAAGTGGTCTTGTTCAAATTCTGGAAAGTTCACTGTATCTAGTGCCTGTAGGCATTTTCAAAAGACTCATGATTCAGTTCCTTAGAGTTTTGTGGTTTGGGGGTATAATCATGTCCCTAGGCAAAGTTTTATAGCATGGTCAGCTCTCAAAAAAGGTTTGATGGTGAAGGAGAAGCTGAAAAAATGGAATGTTGTCCAAAATGATATATGCGTTTTGTGTAATCTAGAGACAGACACCATTGAGCATCTGTTCTTTAAATGCAGATTTTCTGCTAGAGTTTTTCAGAAAGTGTTGCAAGCTTGCCTTTGCACTAGGCAAATTTTCTCATGGAGAAGAGAATGGAGTTGGTTTGGTAGAAGAGCTGCTGGGAAAAACATCTTTTGTCAAACTCGTAGGATTGCTTTTATTGCATTAATCTATCACATATGGAGATGTAAGAATAGAAGAATCTTTGAACAGACTCAAGTGACAGAGAAGCAGGTGCTATTACATATTAGGAATACTGTCCTTCTGAAACTCTATTCCAAGTTGCAAAATTCTTCTAAATTCTATGATTTGTACATGAAGTGGATTGAGATTTGTTGATTCTTTTGTATAGCTAGGTTGTAGATTGGGTCTGGGTTAGTGAGTTACTGTATTTGGGGTCTGGGGCTATTTTGGTTGTGTATTATGCTTTGGATTGTTTTTCTGTAGCACTCTTGGTAATTCTGCCTGGTGGTGTGCTATTTGTTTTTGGTTGTATAAACTCTTATTGAATTTGCAACAAGATTTCTTTTTGGTGATTGACCAAAACAAATATATGTTTTCTTGTTGTATTAATTCTTTGAATAATAATAATAATAATATTAATATATGTAAAATAATAGAAAAAGAAAAGAAAAGAAACATATAGAGAAAGATGACAGAGAGAACAGGTGAAAGGAGAGAGAGAGAAGGAGGCGGCGAACGAATGGCTAACCTTTAGCAAGAACCACTGCTGTCATAGTCTTCCCCTCCTCCAAACGAACATGAAGGTGCCATCAATGGCCAGTTTGGATGCGGCAGTGGCGATAGCAAGGAGAGAGAAGGTCGCTGACCATGAGCTTCAGACGCTCGTTTCGGGCGATTCCAGCGTCCTTCCCTAGCAATTCTGGTGCTTATGGAACCATCTGGATGAGGACTTCAATTTGATACCTAACTCATTGGCTGAAGATGACTGAAAAAAGAGATCGAAAAATCATACCATCGTAACTTATTGGTCGTTTTTCGGCCAAACGAAGGAGCGTGAGGACGAGTGGAGGATATATTTGAGCTCCTGACATCAAGACGTGCTGTAATTCTCGAATGCTAGCAACACCATCTACGGCGGCGCATGGCCAGACAGCTCTGGCACATAGCCAGCCGGTGGCAACGTGTGGCGGCGACATGTGGGTCAGGTGTAGCAACTCAATTTCGATGTTTCGATGCGTTTAATGACACTAGTTTGATTGCCTTTTGTGTGGGTAATCCCGAAACCTTCGCTTTTTAATTTAATGTTAATTTTTCGGACCGTTTAATTATCAGGACTTGAATAATAAATTAATTAGATGTAATTGCAATTAAACTGATTAATGTATAAATTATTATGAATTTTTACAAAGTTAATGAGAATAAATTTAGATGAATTTATTATTGTTTTAATAGAAATTTTAAATAAATTTTTGTAGTTGATGAATTATTAAATTTCATAAAATTCTATATTGTTATTGATCAATTGAAATGAATCTGAGTGTTAAAAAATATTAGATATTATAACAGAGAATGGGATTATTTGTGTTAATGAAGGTCCGGGTTGGATCATTGTGTTTTTGTTATTGAGTTGAAATTGTTGATTTAACAGAGCCTATTTGGCCAACATAAGTTAAATGAATACATGTGTACTTTGAATTAAATTGAATATATTTATGAGTTGACCTTTATGTGATCAATTTAATGAAATTGATTAATTGTATAATTGCGCTATGTTAGATGATTAAGCTAGGGTGCTAGAGTTTAACAATTGGGAATTTGAATAAGGTTAGGCTATTTGGTTCTTTAAGTATTAATGTGCAAAATGTGATATTAGGGATGGTATAATTAATTGTAGACAACCAAAGTGACCAAAGGAAAGAAAGGTGATCAGAAGGGTATGAGTAACCATTATATTTGTGTTAATTAAGAAGCATAGGCGATGAGGTGAGTAAATAATTTACTATTATGATATGTGCATTCCATTGCAATATTAATCATTATAAATCCTTTGAATATGATGTGGGTAATACATAAGACCTTGTGCAAATGGTAAAACCCGTGGATGGGGTGTATGCATCCAAACAACAACTAGGAGGGGTGGTCCTGACTATAAGACTTTATCAGTCTTGAGGGGTGGTCCTGACCATAAGACTTTATCAGTCTTACGCTCTATAAGTAATATATGTGGGAGTAAGCAAGACTCTAGCCGCTACTCCATTTTTATATGTGAATATATGAGAAGCACTCCGCTTCTGAAGTTATTGATTTTTGCTAAAAAAGATATATGAGAATCATAAATACCAAATCATATTGCAAATATTTGATATCGATACCTATTATTATTTGATTCTTGCTAAATTATATGAGACCTATAAATGTTGCTCTACAAAGAGATACTCAAATGCCATTTTATAATGAAATTATTTGATGCTAATACCATTACTTATTCATTCTTGCTTGCATATCATGTTAGTAAGTTATTTTCTCACTGAGATTTTTCTCACTCCGTAGTTATTAATATTTTTCAAGTGTTTAGAAGTGATGAGCAAGGTAATTCTCAAGTTTCTTCTTAACTTGGAAAGTACTAAGCTAATGAAGTTATATTTTGTTCTTTAATTCAATATGTCCATATAACTTAAAGTTTGGTCTAGAGCTCTATGGTTATTTTGGGTATATTATTTTGGGAAAATGAAATTATGATTATGTAAATAATATTAAGTGCAATGTTTTTAGTATGAGTATTTATGGTGTAAATAATATGTTCGTAAATGATACTCGTATGAGATGAATGATGTGTATAAGTAATAATTAGATAAACTGGGGAATTATGTTAAATATGTTGTTACTATTGAAGTTGAGGGTATAAGACAAATGAATTGAAATGCTAATGTAATATGCAGGTTGCGTATCTTGGGATAGTGCTAATTGTAGCCGGCAATTTGTCGAATTTTCATTAGATTGATAGTAGTATTTTTATTCTACGGGTCTTCTATGCCTAGTCAGTTATCCATACACTATAACAGTCTCGACTCCTAAGTTGGGTCGTGACATAGCATGTACACCATATGCTCTCAGCCTGCAATTTCAAAACCTTATGGTTGAGTGACATAAATCTCCTCTTGAAGCTTACCATTCAAGAAGGCTGATTTGACATCTAAATGATAAAGTTTCCATCCAAAATGAGCAGAGAAGGCAATGAGCATTCTGATAGTGTCATGTCTCGCAACCGAACCAAACGTATCTCCATAATCAACACCAACCAACTGAGCGTGCCCCTTTACAACTAATATGGCTTTCAATTTGTGCACAAAACCATCAAGATTAAATTTAGTTGTATACACCCATTTAACTCCAATTGCCTTATTGTCTACTGGTTGTTCAACTAATTTTCAAGTTGCATTCTTATTGATCATGTATATTTCAGCTTGCATTGCAAACACCTAATAAGGTAACTTTGAAGCTTCTTCATAATTATTAAGTTCAATAGCAGCAAAGTTGCATCTTTCATATACATTAGTTAATAACTTTGATTTTAGAGCTTGTGTGTCTGAAGCGGATTCAACTCCAAAGACTTCATCGCTGCTTGAAGCTTTTAAAGTAGGACCATTTGAACCATTTTCATAATCTTCAGAGAATTCAATACCTCAAGAATGCAAATTCTTCCTCAACACTTAAAGCTTCTCAAAGTCCCAATAGCTTCCTTCATCTACAATAACATCTCTGTTTGTAAAAACTTGGTTTGAAGAGAGAGAAAATATTCTATACCCCTTGGACTTAGCAACATAGCCGAAAACAATACCTCTGATTGACTTTGGATATGTTTATAGCTGGAACATATGAATAGCAAATTGATTTGAAAACTCTTAAATGCTTCGCTGATGGCTTCCTACCTGACCAAGCTTCCATAGGTGTCTTCCCATCAACTGCCTTTGTAGGAAGTCTATTCAATAGATAGACTGCTGTATAAATAGCCTCAACCCAAAATGACTTAGGCAAACCCTTCTCAAATAGCATACACCTTGCCATTTCCATTACAGTTCTATTTTTTCTCTCTGAAACCCCATTCTGTTCGGGAGAATAAGGCACTGATAATTAGTGATCAATTCCATAATCCTCAAAAAACCAATCAAATTGATTGGAGGTATATTCTTTCCCATTATCTAATCTGAGAACTTTAATTTTGCAGCCACTTTGATTCTCCACTCAATTCTTTAACTTCTTGAATGTTGCAAAGACTTGATCTTTGCTACTCAAGAAATATACCCATATCATTCTTGTAAAATAATCAATAAAAAGTATAAAATATCTATTCTGATTTAAGGAAGTAATCCTTATTGGACCACAAACATCAGTGTGGACCAACTCTAGCTTTTCTTTAGCTCTCATCACAACTTAAGTAGGAAAGGGTTGCCTATGCAATTTACCCTCTTGACAGCTTTCACATACCTCTTCAACAATAGAAATTTTTGGTAAATCCCTCATTAAACCAGAGACTTGCATAAACTTTAGATTTCTAAAATTAAAATGCCCAAATCTTTGGTTTTATTTCCTACTATCATCAGCTCTTACACTTAGAGCTTGATGATTAAGAGAATCACATTTCAAAGGAAAGACACTATCAAACATTCTCACCTTCACAACTTCAATATTTTGAGCATAAAAAATGGTGCACGAATTATCTTTAAATGACAATGAGTAATTTTTATGCAACAACTGAGCCACACTAAGCAAATTTTAAGAGAGAGAAGGCACAAATAGAACACTCGAAATAAGCTTCGTACCTTTTCTGGTATTAATGACTACTAACCACTTTCCCACAGCTTGTAGAACTTCTCCATTGCCCAAGATTATCTTCGATTTGATTAGTTGTCAAGAGAGTGGAACAAGTTGCGATCATTTTTCATATGGCTAATACAACCGCTATCCACAGACTGGGTGAGATTACTAGCTACAATAGAGTTTTGAGTAGCCATGATTAGTCAATCCTCCTGCTCCTTTTGATCTTCAGTAAAATGAGCCTGATGAGTAGGTAGTTGAGATGCTTTTGTAGACTTTGATCTATAAAATTTTTCTGTGTACCCAATTTTGTTACAAGATTTGAAATGAAATATTGGTTTATCCTTCAACTAACAATCTTTCCCAGCATGATTTTTCCTTTTGCAAATTCCATAAGGTGGAAATTTATCTTTCTTTTGGGCTTCAATTGAACCTTCAACAGCTTTGCCTCCTTTATCCCCTATAACTTTCTTTCCTTTTTTAGAAAAATGTTTCTTGCTTTTATTCTTTGCTTGAAAAGAACCCTCAACTGGTTCTTCAATGCTGATTGAAGTTCTCTGCTCCTGTGCAGGTAGTTTGCTTACTAATTCGATAATTGAGAGTTTCTTCATGTCACAACACTCCTGTATTGCTGAGATTTTTGCTTCAAATTTTTCTGGAACACTAATCATGATCTTCACAACTACTTTCTCATCTGGAAAAGCTTCACCATGCAACCTGATTTGATTTACCAAATTCATTGACTTGCTTGAATAATCTTTAATTGTTTCAGTATCCTTCATCCTCAACAATTCAAATTCTCGTTTGAGAGTGAGGAGTTTTACAGCTTTAACTCTATCACTCCCTTCATATTCTTCCTTCAATTTATCCCATACTTGTTTTGCTATCTCAAGATCCATAATGCTTGTGAAAATATGATATGATAAAGCTACATGAAGACAAGTGAGAGCTTTGTCTTTCTTCAATTTCTCTTCCTCATACTGCTTTATTTGAGCTAAAGTAGGATTAGCTCTAAGTGGAGAAGGATCATTTCCACTCTGAACCACTTCCCACAAGCATAATGACTTCAAATAGGACTTCATCTTCACCACCTAGATGTGATAATTGTCTCCTGTATATACAAGAATAGCAGGAGCAGAAGGAATAGCCATCAATGGAAGACCAAAATTTTTTCACTCAAACTCACTTAAAATATGACTTTTAACACTAAAATAAACCTCACAGCCCTTAGGAATAAGGCTCTGATACCACTGTAAAATGATTTAGCAATCTAATAGAATAGATGATCAAATAAAAAAATTTAGCTTAAGAGCAGAAAATTAAATCTGAGTTTTTTTTTAGTAAAGAACTCTATTTTTCATTTTCAACTACTTTTAATATATATACGAGATACATTCAAAAAGTTACATCACTTAGTCAAAAGCAATTCCTGCAAATTTAGCCTAATTTTCAGCAGATAAACTACTAAAGTTAAGGCCTAACATTCCTTTTTACCTACTCTAACAACTAACCATCATTACATATCAAAAGATCTAAAAATTACAGCAAAAGGCAAAATACAAAAAATTATCAAGTTAATCTTAATGTTGAAATGAAATCTCAATTCTTTAACAGTTTTAGAGTTAGATTCTACAAAAGTGCACATTGAGTAGAGGTTGAACTTTAAAGAGAGATCTAAAGTTTTCCTTATGGCTAGGATTTCAGCATCATTACCACACCAATTGGACAAGAAAACATAGCAACAACATGGCCATCACTATTGCGCAGGACACCAACAATACCAGTTGTACCAGGACATCCCAAAGAAGACCCATCTACATTCCATTTAATAGAGTTGGGAGGAGGGGGTTTCCATGACTCAATGAATTGAGGCAAGCAGAGGGTTGACTAGTTTAGAGCGGCATCTTTCGTCAAGATGAGCTGGTTAAGGGTGTAAGGATAGGCCAAAAATAAGGCTTTGATGTATGAATGGGATCTACATAGAATTAAATGAAAGAGAGATTCCCAAGAGACACTTGTTTTATTGAATACTAAGTTGTTCCTTGTTTTCCAGGGAGTCCATAAGATGGCACAGAAAAAGGTAGAGAGGAATTTCTTTCGAAATCTATTAAAGGCAAAAGAATTACATTGGAGTAAGAAGCTATAGAGATTATTCGGGGTACACCATTGAGATCTCCACTAGTTCAAGCATCTGCACCAGATAATATGATACGGATCCGACTCATCTCTCCAATGCATGAAACCACTATTCTTGACCTTAAACCACCTAGCCACTATTTTTGACAAGTTTCCATTTTTTTACAACTAGTATTTCCATTGTATTCCAGTTTATTTCCAACAAATTAACAGTTGTTATCAATTGCAAATTGACCTCTAGGATTAGTATAAATAGGATCAATCCCTCCACGTATTTACATCATTGAATAAATTGAATTTTTTTGAGTATTTCAGAGTTTCTTTCTAGGTTTCTTAGCCATTTGGTATCAGAACGGGTTTCTTAATTCGGTGTTGAATTTGAGTGAGAGAAGTGACTGAAATTTTGATTTCTCCATTAGTGTTCTTGTGGAGGAGCCACGGTCACCCCCCGAAAACCACAATTAGAGCCTTTTTTTTTTTTTTTTTTGCAAAACTAACGCCGCCATTGAACTCAAGGGACCAAAAAACCTTAGACTTGAGGTTTTCATCACCGACGGAGCCACCACGCGCTGCCACAAGCTTCGCCGAAAAATCAGAGATTGAAGACGATTACGTCATCGCCACGTCAATGACATATGTCATGCTTCAGCCATTCTTGTAGTGCCACGTGTACGAGGAGCCACATCAGCAGCCCAGTCACCAGAAGTTTCTAAAATCGCAAATCAGTCCCTAAACTTTTCAAAATTACAAATCAGCCCCTAAACTTTCTAAAATTACAAATCAGTCCTTAAACTTTCCAAAATTACAAATTTGTCCCTAAACTTTCCAAAATTACAAATCAGTCTCTAAAATTTTCAAAATTGCAATTTGACTCCAGAATTCATAAAATTGCAATTTTGCCACAAAATCTTTTGTAAGGTGCCAGATTCATTAGAAAATTCTTAGTATGCTTTGTGGTTGCGGTATCATCTAATCTTCCACATCAGAAACGAATTATTCTTGTTACTGGAAAGAAATTGTGGTATTGTGAAAAGTGCATGTCTAGGAAAGCTCTAGCTAGGAAATACTTAGTATTTAAGTGTATCCATTGGTGACCCACCTCTTTTTCCTGGGAACTTACCTAGTGCACTGTTTATCGACTACGGTTACTATTCCAGTTGCATGGTACTTTAACAATTTTAACTCATAAAATTCCTCCAAGAAGATAGCATTTGCATGAAATTGAAATGGAAGAATTGAGGAGACAAATCCAACAGTTATAGGAAACTATAAATGCGCAGCAAGCCTTGTTGGAAGCACAACACATACGATCAGACAATAATGATTCCAGTAGTGATTCATCATTCTTTAAAAGCCATCGGCCACAAAGACAATCGTTTCGAGACGACAACATCAAGGTCGAAATTCTAGATTTTGAAGGGAAGCTCCAACTAGATGAGTTCGTTGATTGGCTTCAAACTATTGAGCTAGTATTCAAGTACAAAGAGATACCAAAAGAAAAGAAGATAAAGATCATTGCTGTGAAGTTAAAGAAGAACGCTTTAATATGGTGGGAAA
>CATKHJ010254227.1:0-11995 GCA_949750685.1 Vernicia montana
GGTTACTGCAGTCGTTGTAGAGAGAAAGACTGTTGTTTCCAGGGTTCAGAGGAGGGTTTTTTGCTACAGTAGTAAGAACTGGTTCCCAAGCTACTACTATACAGAGGAGGATTACCGGGAGTAGTTTTGGAGCTGCTGACATTTGTGGTAGGCTTTTTGGTATGACTGTGGGGAGCAGTTTTGGTTCTGCTAGTGTCCTTACTACTGCAGCAAACAGAGCTAGGAGGAGGATAAGTGTGACCATTGAGGAGATTGTGGTGGACTCTGATTCTGACGAGAGCACGAAGGATGTGCATCCTAGGAGGAGGTAGAGGATTGGCTAGACTCTGACTTCAGACATGATGATGACACTTTTTTTTTTTTTTGCTTAGAATTTGCTGCGGGTTTCCTGTGTTTGCATATGCCTGCAAGCTGATATGACCACACGATAAAAGATAAGTTGTAGATGATATTTGGAACGGGCTATCCCTTTTTTGTGATGATGGATTATATTCTGTAAAATCTGATCATCATTGTATAAGACATCCTTTATTTTTGCTCTAACTTCTGCCCGAGTCGCCCTCTCAAGTTTTCAACTCGACGAGCTTGCTCTAATTTCTGCCTAAACCGCTCTTTTAGGTTTTCAGCTTAGCGAGCATTTTTTCTTTTTATTTATGTTTTTTTTTGTTTTGGTAAAAGAACCAAATGAAATGATGCATTTAGGCATAGAGGAAATGAGAAAGGAATGATTTGTTATGAAAACAAAAATGCATTTTACTATGATTTGGACAACACCCGAGTCGGGCTACCTACTATCCCTTACATCATTTTTAACATTTTCTTTTAGGGAGAATAAGGTCTACGTAGTTCTGGT
The DNA here is from genome assembly GCA_949750685.1 of Vernicia montana. Classification (NCBI taxonomy): domain Eukaryota; kingdom Viridiplantae; phylum Streptophyta; class Magnoliopsida; order Malpighiales; family Euphorbiaceae; genus Vernicia; species Vernicia montana. Next base: position 854 of record CATKHJ010254227.1, read on the forward strand.
TACAGTGCTTTGAAGATATGAGAAACTAATTATAGACACTACATTCAGACAAAGTATCTCTTAGTTGATTTAGATTGCAACAATTGGGGGATTTGTTCCCGTCCAAGTCCATGAGGATGGCGCCTTCGTCAGATAGAATCTTCTAGAGTACGTATGGTCCAGCCCATTTTGGTCTGAACTTTCCTCCTGGATCGTGCACAGGAGCTCGGATCACCTTTAGGGTAAGATTTCCTTCTTGCAAACCTCTGTTCTTTCGCCTTTTGTTGAAGTGTCTGGCTAGTTTCTGTCGGTAACCTTGAATCTTGTACAAAGCTTCTATTCTCTTTTAGTCGGTGGCATTCAGCTGGTCATGACACCAGTTGATTCACTCTGCTTTCATTTTTCACGGCTTCTACTTAACAGGCTTCATATATGTGTGGGCCGGAATCTTGTGAACCATGATGCTTGAGTCTACCATGTCCTTGAGTTCCACGCAAAACAGTCCAGGAAAAACACGAGCCCTTTGATTAATGCTTGCCTGTCATAATATGCAGATACAATGTATGTGACTTTTGGTTTTCTCCTCTGTGTCATATTTAATTGATTCTTTTGCCTTTATAATTTTCATTTTAATTTTTTTTAATTAATTTTTTTTCAGATGTCTTATTCAATGATGAAATCAGAAGAAGTAGAGCAAAACAAAAGGTTCAAACTTTTCATTGCTGATAAAATTCCCATTACCATAGGTTACATTAAAGGATAAGCCTGGAAGGCAAAATATAGACTCAGAAAGGAAGACTTGATAGACCCGAATTCAAGAACAGACTTAAAGGACTCGGACGGACTTAGGTGACTCGACTTAGACTCGGAAGACTCATACATAGACTCAGAGGACTCAGACTTGAACATGGACTGAGACGACTCAAAGGATTCAGACATGGACTGAGAGGACTCAGGTACAGCAGGGCCGACACCCTTCTCAAAGTACCAATTATTAGTTGGAGGATGGGACGGTTGGATAAACTCAGTGGTTCGGAAGAGGATTGGTGGCAGTATTAGGCTTTGGCTTGGGAGCAATGATGTCTCCGTTGTCGATGAGGTCTTGAATTATGTATCTTAGAGCCTTACATGCATCAGTCTTGTGCCCCGCTTCACAGTGGTAATCACAATGCTCGTTTGCATTGTAGCTTTTGGGCAAGGGGTTTGGAGGAGCTCGTGGTTCTAGAGGTTTAACCAGATGAGCCTCTAGGGTTTCTTGTAAATGACACTGAGGGGCATGCCTAGCTCAGAGAAAGTCCTCCTTGACTGCAACCTCATTGGCTGGTGATAAGAGACAGCATTTACGTCCCCTCCTCTTTGGGCGGTGGAGTTGGTTGTGTAATTTTTGTTCTTGTGATACCTCGAACTAGAGGATTCATCATTTATTCATCCTGATTGGATCAGATCCTCGATCTTGGTAGCGGTGGCGATGAGAGCCCTGAAGTCTGCGAGATACTGAATTTGCAGATGGACTTGGTACTGAGGGAGTAGATTTTTGACAATGATGTCAATATGCTCTTCTTTCGACAGGCAGTTCACTATTTGCGCTGCTTTGGTCCTCCACCTTGTAAGGAATGCAGTGAAGGACTCTCCTGATCTCTACTTAGTTGTTTCTAGATCTCGACGGGTGACATCCACCTCGATGTTATAATGGTATTGCTTGACAAATGCATTGCATATGTCATCACAACTTTTCTTGTTGTTCTGATCGAGATCCAACAACCATTTAACTGCAGCTCCAGTTAAGGACTGTTGGAATAACTGAGTAAGGAGCTCGTCATTCACTTCGAAGGGTCGCATGGAACCCACATACATTTTTAGATGAGTCTTGGGGCATGTGGTGCCGTTGAACTTGTCCATGACCGGCATTTTGAATTTGGGTGAAACCCTTTCATTCGAGAAGAGAGACAGAGAATTGACATCTATCATGTCCTCATGTTTTTTGATTTTTTAAGGGTCCTCTCCATAGCCTCAAAATTTTCCATTAATTTCTTGGCTTCTGGAAAGCTAGAAAAGTCTCCACTTTGAAAAGGATTTATGGCGGGGGATGGAACAGTGGCATTTAAGTCCAGAGGAGGAGAAGTAGGAGTATCAGGAGCCTTCCCCTTATCAGTCAGATCGATAACGGGAGGAGTGAAAGTAGGGGCATAGCTTGTGCTGGTCTGAGTGAGAGTATGCTCGATATGAGTAGAAGGAAGAGAGGCAGTGGTGTTGGTCATTTCCTTGACCTGGTTGATGATGGCTTAATGTTGGGTATTGAGAGCATTAGTGAAGTTGGCGGATTGGGTATTGAGAGCGTTGGTGAAGGTGTCTGCTTGTGTCCTAAGGGCGGTGGTGAGTGTGTTTTGGAATGATTACTCTTGTTTCTTGAGGAGACTGGCGAAAAAGGTGTTCATCGCATCCTGGTCAAAGGTACTGGCCATTTGTACCTTCAAAAGAAAAGAAAAGGAAAAGGCAAGGGTAAGAATTTACACTTGGAAGGATAAACAGATGCAACGGTACATCGAGAAAAGGATTCCCTTCACCGGTTTTATGGCTTTAAATTTTTATTTGGGTGACGGACCACCAATTTTGGTATACAGGGTGAGAAGATTCTATTCTCGAGTTTCTTATGAATGTATGCATGTCAATGGCATGATGCATGAAAAAAAAGTTTCATGGTATATGTACAAGCTTTCATTTATTACGGCTCACGAAACCTAAGGTCAGAGGCTAAGGCAAATATATGCACAAGGGTGAAGGGTGGCTTGGTTTAAGGGTGCCCGTCCCACTAGAGCATCGATATACCTAACCACATATGAGTCAAAAAGACTCGCATGGGTCTAACAATACGGATTACTCGTTACACCATCAAAATGATCGGGGATTCGTCGTGAGGTGGAATGCTTTCGCTATCTCCCAACATACTCAAAGAGAGTTGTCGAGCCAATGCTACTCACCATCCAAAAGTTTTCCTAAATCTAGAGCTAGGCAATGAGCCTTTATTGTGAAAAGTGATGCATAAAAGTCGAATTAAATTTAAATTCCAAATGGAGATTATCTTGAAAAAATTCCTAACCAAATAGTAATCCTCTTATTTTTGCTTTCCTTTTATTAAAAAGGGTGGCAACTAGTCCCCAGCGGAGTCACCAACTGTGAGGCCTCGCCCTAACGCCCCTCCCCTCGCTCGGAGAAAATTTTGCCTTAAGGAAAGGCTGAGCGATTTTTAAGGGAGGTTAAGGTATGAGTTTCGGTGCTCACGATTGGAAGCAACTATCGCCTCGAAAAATTGATTTTTGATTTTGAAAAGGATTCGGAAGTCGCCACGTTAATTTATTTATATGGAAAAATTAAGGAAAAACCCATTTTTGACTCCAACTTATTAATCTTAGATTAATTTACCCAAGGATAAAATCACTAATCTTCGAACCAAGTTTGAGCTCAGGGATTAGGTTTTTGGTTTTAAAATAATCTCGATTTGGCTCTTAAATTTAATTTGGCTTGGAAAATGATTTCATGGATAACAGATATTGATGACAATTCATAATGCATAAGCATGGCATAATCATGAGACAGATGGAAAAAATAAAAAGCAAATATTTAAATATCCACAAGTAAAGGAGAATATTTCCTCTAACCCTTATGGGTATTAAGGAAATCACAAAATCGCTCCTTTAATCCAAAATAATAACTAATAACATTGATTAAAATTTACATGGAAAGCATAAATTGACATTTACATGAAAAATAAAAGGGGGAAGGGGATTGATTGGTATTTGGATTTGAAACTTAGATTTTGATTCCAAGTGTGCCTACGTACCCCACTGAATGGGGATCAAAACCCACGTAGTTCGTTTCACTATAAGGTGGAAAGGGGGATTTAAAAAACGGTCAGATTTGATTGGTTTGGTATGATTTGGGATTTAAGTGAGGGTGAGAGATTATACCTTCTTTGTGGGTTTGAGTGGTGGGAGAGTGATTTTACCGGACCGGAGTTCTGTTTCGGAAAATAAGGTTGATTTTGAAAAATTGCTTTGATTACTTAATTACCCAATTTTTAATTAATTAAAAAGATTAATTAATTAAAGTGATTAATTAAAAGGTTTAATTAACCAAATTGAGTGAAGATTTAATTGAAAAATTAATTAAAATTGATTTTTAATTAATTAACTAATTGAGAGTGGGTGGGGATTAATTTTAAAAAAAATTAATTAGTTAATTAACATTAATTTTTAATTAACTAACTAATTAGAGTGAGTGAAAACTAATTAGAGAGAAAGAGAGAGAGGAAGCAAATGGATAGCAATCACAAGAGCTTGAGGTGTGAATTGAAATGAAAATTGATGGGGTATTTATAGGAAAATGGGGTGGAGATAGTTTAGAAAGAGAAAATATGAAAAGACCAAAAGGGTAGGGCTTTTGGGCTAAAAAACAAGCTGAAGGAGGGGCAAAAAGTTTATTTCAGCGCAAAAAGGGGCACATTAGTGAGACGCGTTAGCGGACGCGCTTGAGCACCATGCGTGTTAGCCAGCACATCTGGCGGACGCGCCAGGTCATCTGGCGGCTGTTGACGTGGCTTGACCTTTTGGAGGCTCCTTCGGAAGTCCCGGAGACTGCCACTGGGAGGCCTGGAGGATCCGTCAGAGATGCCGACGGATCCTCCAAGGGCTCTGACGGCTGCCGCGCGCAGGGTCCTTTTTTGTATGCTTTTTCAGTTTTTGGGTTAGTTTTTGGGGTTTTCGGGTCAATTTCCGGAGTATTCTAATGTCCAAAAAATTACCGTTCAGTGGCGGTGGATCCAAAATTAATTATTGGACATTTTGGCAGTCAGTTTTGTGAAAATGTTGTTTGGTACAAATAGTCTAGTCAGAATCAGAAAAGTGCCAATTTGGATAGAAAAATATTCTGGTTAGCTCTAGTGAGTTCAGAAATAATTTTGGAGGTGTTAAAATGAGGGTTCACACAACCCTTTATGAGCCTCACTCTTATCATGAGGCAAGTACTGACCCTCTTTGGCAGTAAACTATGACTGAGGAAATTCAAGCCTTGGAGAAAACTCATACTTGGGACCTAGTCGATCTTTCTTCTGCAAAGACTCCTATTAGCTGTAAATTGATTTATAAAATCAAGACTCGTTTTGATGGGTCTGTTGAACGTTACAAAGCTCGTTTAGTAGCCAAGGGTTACAATTAAGAATATGGAATAGACTATGAAGAAACATTTGCTCCAGTGGCTCAATTAACATCTGTTCGCAGTCTATTAGCCATTGTTGCAGTCTGAAAATGGAAACTTTTCTAGATGGATGTCAAAAATACTTTTCTCAATGGTGATTTTTCTGAAGAGGTATATATGAAATCTCCTCCTGGTTATCATTCTTCTCATAAAGTTTGTAAGCTTCGACGAGCTCTGTATGGACTAAAACAAGCACCTCGGGCATGGTTTACCAATTTTAGTACAACGCTTACTCAATTTGGCTTTGTCTCTAGTAAATATGATTCCGTATTGTTTACTCATCACACTGACCATGGAATTGTCATTCTATTACTTTATGTTGATGATATGATCATAACAAGTTGTGGCACATTTGGTATTTTAGAAGTTCAACGTTATCTCAGTCAACATTTTGAAATGAAGGATCTTGGTTCTCTTAGCTATTTTTTAAGTCTTGAAGTTTATCATAATTCTCAAGGCTATTATCTGTCTCAAGAAAAGTATGCCTCTGATCTACTTTCTCGAGCAGGTCTTACTAACAGTAAAACGGTATTAACTCCTTTGGAGCTCAACTGCAAACTTACTCCTCTAGATGGCACTCCTCTTAATGATCCCACACTGTACAGCCAACTGGTCAGGAGTCTAGTTTATCTTATTGTCACTAGACCTGACATCTCTTATTCTGTTCATTTGGTCAGTCAATTCATGCCTTCTCCTCGCTCAACTCACTATGCTGCAGTGATTCGGATTCTATGATACATTAAAGGAACTCTTTTTCATGGTTTACACTTCTCTGCTAACTCTTCTTTGGTGTTATCTGGTTACTCTGATGTTGACTAGGCTGGATCATCATTCTACTACAGGTTATTATTTCTTCTTGGGTGATTCTCTTATCTCTTAGCGAAGCAAAAAGCAAACTGTTGTTGCTCGATCTAGCACAGAATCCGAGTATAGTGCTCTTGCTGATGCCACATTTGAATTACTTTGGTTATGATGGTTACTCACTGATATGGGTATCACACACTCTTCTGCAACTACACTGAACTGTGATAATAGAAGTGTAATACAAATCTCTCACAATGATGTCTTTTATGAATAAACAAAACACATTGATATCGACTGCCACTTTGTTCGCCACCATGTCACTCGAGGCACCATAATTTTGCATTATGTCTCCTATGCTAATCAAACAATTAATATCTTCACGAAAACACATCTTCCACTCGCTTTCAAGATCTACTTAGCAAACTCAAGCTGACATCAACTATACCACCTTGCGTTTCAGGGGGGTGTTAATGTGAAAATATGAAACTCAACTCACCTAACTCACCTATTGGAGTCAACAATTGCATCCTCTACATGTGCACCGTTTCAAACTCCAGCTCATTATCCATGTGCTTCCTCTAGCTAATAGTCACTAACTCTCCTTGATATGACTCTTGTTGTTCATACTAACACTATAAATAGATGTAACTCTTTCTTGTACAAACACAATTAAATATACAAAACATGTAATACTCTCATTTGTTCTCTGTTTCTGTTTTTGATAGCTATATTAACATATATTATTCTATTGGATCATCTAATGGTAAGTATTCATTTTTAATTTTGTTGTATTTAACAATGTTATTAAAACATTATTTTAATGATTCCGTGAGAACTTTTTTGCTATGATGAATACATGATCAAGCAGATGATATATTATGTTTATATCATGATTTTTTTTACAAAATGTTTATGATTTTAATTTTTACTATTATGTTTTGGAAATAATGTTATGATATATATTTATAGTATTGAGATCATAACAACAAAATTTAATTTTGGTTTATAATTGATTAACTGGACTAAATTATAGAGATTCTAACATTTTCTTATAAACAAATCAATTTTCTTAGAATTTTTTTTTTAAAGGAAGAAGATAACATGCAATATATTTGTTTATGTCTCTAACACATCAGTACAAGCATTAAAATTATTGTTTTGACCACATCATTGAACAAAACTCAAATTGGTTCAATGGTTTAAGGCGATGGATGCATTTTTAGTGTGAAAGGATATGGGTTCTAATGAGGTCTAGTGAGAGATTATTAATAATCTTACATATTTTATTTGAATTTAGCTCAATGGAAAATTAGAAATTTGATTTTTTAATTTATTTTTTCTTTGAAAAAAAATCATAGAAAATAGAATATAAATCAGAAAATTATGTTTTCTGTCGTGAAAATTTTCTATTTGCCCCTATAAAATTAATTTGAAAAAATTGTGTTTTTGAATTATATGTATGATGGTGTTGGCCTAAGTATGTGTTTATTCCATTTTATTGATGGTTTGAGTTATGTTGATTGGCTAGTGTTTTTCCTTAATATGTTTAATGAAAATGTCTCATTTAAGAAGGATATGAAATCTAAGAGATATAGACAGCATAGAAGGAATAGACTCACTCCTAATAGAACCTTGCGAATACAAACTCCTATAACTGTAAGAACATAAGCACAAAGGGAAAGACTAAGACAATTGGAAAACAAACTCGTCGAGTATAAATGCATCATGGAGACTGGGAATGCTCGATTGTTTTGGACCTGAAGGGGAGTCTAATGATTAGTCTTGTAAGAAAGAAGAGTCGGAAAAGAAGAAAGTTTTTAGGGTTTATGCCACAGGCCTTGGGGCGAGCGTACCAAAGACCAAGTTGTGTGTCCTTTATACAGCAGCTCCCAATATTTAATAGTTTCAAATACATTAGTAATAAATTTGATTTGTACCAAATTTTAAACAAACCAACTTCTCTTTTCTTTTTTAGAAAGAAAACAAACGATCTTTATTAGAGTTGAAAATTTGATTTGTTCCTGATGGGGAATCTTTCAGCCTTCTATAATCCATTGAAGAATTTCCGTCCGATAAATTAAATTGGGAAGAAGATGATTTTAAGTCTTCCTACCTCACCTTGTCCCTTAATTTTTTTTGATTCTAAATTATATATATTTTTAATTATTATATGTATATATAAAATAAAATTATCTTAAAATACATAATATTTATTACATAATATTAATATATTTTTCTCAAATATCAGTATATAACATTACAAATTTTATACATATACATAAATATTTAATGATATTATATTAAAAAATATTTTAGTAATTTAAAAATATAAAAAATAATACTTGATATCCGTATCCTGTTGGGAATTTTGATTTGATATGAAGCCTTAAGAACAAGAACACAATAAACTAGATTTGAATGACATTATTTTATTGAGAATGATCTTGGCTTAAATAGCCATTCAAAACACCATCTTAACAGAAAATAAAAGAGCAGCCCACTTTAGCAAAAATAAAGCCAAGTGGAAACAGAATCTTGCAATAATTCAAATACAAGTAAATGTTCCTAAAGACAGGGCTTTACTAAAAACAAAAATTTATTCAAATAAAAAACTGCAGGAAACTCCTTCATACCCTCCCCACCCCAACATTTTTTTACCCCGTCCAACTCCACCCCTACCCAGATTTCTAATGGGTAGGCACGATAATTGCAAAACCGGCCCTATCTCACTTTATTGCCACTCCTAAACTTTATTGCTATCTCTACTTCTCCCGACTAGCAGATTATTTGCAGTATTATGCTATATATACCCTCATTGATTTTTGTATTATGCTATTATTGTATATACGATCATTGATTTTGTATAATTTTTACAAAAATAATATATTATTAATTTTCCTAAAAAATATATTATGAATTAAAAATTACAAGCAAGAGTATGTGTCATGTTACTAGTTTATCTATAAATTAATCATGAGTGTGAATTTTGATATTTTTTAGGGTAAATTACTATTTCCTTTCTAATTGAGGTTTGACCAAATTAAAGTAGTCACCTCTCCTTTTCGAAAAAACTAATTAAATAGTTTCTCAAATTTATTTTCATTAATATATTAGTCATTTCATTCAAAAATTTGATTTTCCATTGTTAAAAACTGTAAGCATTAAAATGACCCTCATTTGTATTTAAATTTCGCATCTCTACCCCTTTTTGCCAATATAAAAAAAATTATAAAAGTAATCAAGCATACCAATAAATTGAATTCAATAAATCGTCAAAAATTATGTGTATCAAAAGAAAATGGTGGCTTAGGATTTTGCAATCTTAAAGAGTTCAATTTGGCAATGCTTGCCAAGCAATGTTGGCACCTATTTACTTATATTGATTCACTAACAGCTAGGGTACTCAAAACTAAACATTACTTTGATACAAGTTTATTGCAGGCTCGGGTTCGCCATAATGCTAGTTATTGTTGGAGGTTTGTGCTGCCATTCCGTTGCTATAAGCTAAGGATTGTGTTGGTGTATTGGGGATGCATCAAGGGTGTCGATTTGGGAGGATCCATGGCTCCCGATGCCGCTTTCTTTTCGTCCAATCACTCCGAGGACAGATTTGGTAGAGGTTCGTATGGTAGCATATTTAATAATTGAGCAACGATGGAATGTTGAGCTTATTAAATTAATTTTTTTTCCACGAGATGCGAAGTTAATTTTTGCAATTCCTTTGAGGTTGAGAAGTCCAACAGACCGGGTGGGATGGTTCTTTACAAAAGATGGAAAAAACTCGATTAAATCGGGTTGTAGGCTGGCTAGGTCATTTGAGAACCAAAATGCAACTTCGGGTCTATCCTCTCCATACACATTACACCCATCTGATAACCCAGGGATCATCCTGGTTTCTTGTCTTCTCAAAGAAGATAATTATCCAACATGGTGAAGAGCCACGACTAATGTATTGTTGGCCAAAAATAAATTTGGTTTTGTTGATGGACCTGTACCCCGTCCTGAATCCAATTCATCAAATGTTGCAACCTAGATTAAGAGCAATTCCATGGTTATCTCATGGACATTCAATTCCCTTCATCCATCTCTCCATGATAGTTTCGCATACTTTGATACTACAAGGGAGATATGGATTGATTTGGAAGAATGCCTTTTGCAAGGGAATGCCCCTTGTGTACATTAATTGAAGACAAAAATTGTGAATACACAGTAGAGGGACATGTCAGTAGCTGTGTATTACACAAAACTAAAAGGGCTTTGGGATGAATATAACACTTATTCTCAAATTCCACCATGCAATTATGGAGCAGCCAAGCCAATCAAAATCGAGAAAGAAAAAAAAAAGGTTCATCAATTCTTGATGGGATTAAATGAAAAGTATAATGTGGTGCGTTCTCAGATTTTGAATACTGATCCTCTACCTACTTTAGCAAGATCATATGCGCTTATTTCATAAGAAGTAAGACAACAACAAATTGCGACATCAAGAGGCACAATTGTGTTTGAAGCTGCTGCATTTGCTGCATCTAAAGGTAACCCAAAACCAACTGGTTCTTGTACAACAATGGGAAATCACAATACCTCAAAATTGTACTGCGATTACTGCAAGAAATCCATGATGAAAAGAGGAAATCTTGGTTATTTCCAATAGTTTGGAAGGTGAATGTACAAGTTAGGCAAACAATTTTCTTTTGGAGGTTGTGTTTTGGTTTCCTTCCCAGAAAAACAATTTACTGTCTGTTAATGTGAATAATTCATTTATATGGTCAACAATTTCACCTCTCATCCAGCTCTCTCAAAGTTTTCTCTCAAATTCTCTTCTCTTCTTCTTCTTTTTGTAATTGATCAAAGAGAAATCACCACTAAAAAGAAAGATCCTAAGGTAATGATCCAAAATCTTGAATTTCTTTTCAATTTGTATGGTGATTATTGTGTTGATTTGAAATTCTTTTTCTTCCTTTGATAATGATGAAATGGATTTCAAGAAATAAAAGTTTTCTTTGATTAAGTGCATCTTGATGATGATTGTGATCATGATTTGGGTATGTTGAAGTGTATGGAAGTAGATTTTCAAAATGGGTTTGATTTTCTTACTTTGAAGAAATGAGT
>CATKHJ010254324.1:0-10625 GCA_949750685.1 Vernicia montana
GAACTTTATGGAATAAGCTTGAGGAGCTGTATGCTTCCAAAACCGGCAATAATAAATTATTTTACTTGACAAAATTGATGCAAGTAAAATATAGAGAAGGCACGTCTGTTGCAGATCACCTTAATGAAATGCAAGGGATCGTTGATCAGTTGTTGGGAATGGGCATAAAGTTTGACAATGAAGTGCTTGCTCTTATGGTGTTAGCTTCTCTACCAGAGTCATGGGAGACTTTAAAGATATCCATTACCAATTCAGCACCTAACGGTGTTGTAAATATGGAGGTTGTTAAAAGCAGCATTCTAAATGAAGAGATGAGACGGAGATCACATAATTCAACCTCTTTATCACAACTAGATGTTCTGGTTACATAATCCAGAAGGAGAAGCCAGTCTAGGGGTTCAAACTCAAGAGACAAGAGCAAAGGAAATTCAAACAAATATGCTAATGTTGAGTGCCATCATTGAAAAAAGAATGGGCATATCAAGAAATTTTGCCGACAGTTCAAAAAGGAAAAGAACAAAGGCAAGAAAAAAAAAGCAGAACGATAGCAGTGATGATGAACAAACAAATGCCATTGATGAATTCCACATTGTTTATGTTGAGGATGTTGTCAATCTTATATCTCATGAGACCAGTTGGGTGATTGACAGTGGTGCTTCCATCCACGCTACATCTCATAAAGAATTCTTCTCATCTTACACACCGGGAGATTTTGGTGTTGTTAAAATGGGAAATGATAACTTATCAAAAGTTATTGGCAGAGGAGATGTTTTCTTGGAGACAGAGAATGACATAAGATTAATCCTCATAAATGTGAGGCATATTCTAGATATGCGACTGAATTTGATTTCAGTAGGTAGACTTGATGACGAAGGTTTCTGCAACACCTTCGTGAATAGTCGATGAAAACTCACTAAAGGTTCCTTGGTGGTGGCCAGAGGTAAAAAGTACTCATCACTATATGTGATGAATGCAAAGCTCTCTAGTGACAGTGTAAATGCTCTGGAGAAAGATGATGTTGTTGAGTTATGGCATAGAAGACTCAGTCACATGAGTGAGAAGGGAATGACCTATCTAGTCAAGAAGAATGTGCTATCTGGGATGAAGCAGGTGCATTTGGAAAAATGCACAGATTGTTTGGCTGAAAAGCAAAACAAAGTTGTTTTCAAAAGTTTCACTCCTTCCAGAATGAAAAACGTGTTGGATCTGATACATTTAGATTTGTGTAGACCAATGCCAAAGTCACTTGGTGGTGCTCAGTACTTTGTGACTTTTATTGATGATCATTCTCGAAAGACATGGGTTTATACCTTGAAGACAAAAGATCAGGTGTTAGATGTCTTCAAGCAGTTCCATGTCTCAGTTGAGAGAAAGACTGGGAAGAAGTTGAAATGCATCCGGACAGACAATGGTGGAGAGTACACTGGACCATTTGATGCTTACTGTAAAGAGCATGGTATTCAGCATCAAACAACGCCTTAGAAGACACCACAATTGAATGGCTTAGCTGAGAGGATGAACAAAATTTTGATGGAGAAAGTCAGATATTTACTCTCACATGCAAAGTTATCTAAGATATTTTAGGGTGAAGCTCTGTAGACAGCTGCATATGTGTTGAATCGCACATCCTGTATCCCTCTTAAGAATGACATTCCGGAGAAAGTTTAGTCAGGAAAGGATGTTTCTTATGATCATCTGCGGGTATTTGACTGTAAAGCCTTTGTGCCCAAGCTTGATGCTTAAACACGACAGTGTATATTTGTTGGCTATGGTCAAGATAAATTTGGCTATAGATTTTATGATCCGGTCCAGAAGAAGCTTGTCAGGAGCCGTGATGCCGTGTTTGTTGATAACCAGACCATTGAAGATATTAACAAGATGGTTAAGGATGTTCCTAACTCCAATGATGACTCAACAGACTTGGAATTAGTTTCTCCAACAACGGTGCCGAGAGAAGTTGGAGATGAAACTCATGATGCTCAGCCTGAGATAAATGATGCTCCCGTTGAGATTGATTCGGATGATGACAATGATGATTATGTTCATCATCAACTACCAGCACCTGTTGCTTCCCCAGTTCCATTGAGGAGAAGTGATAGAATAAGACAACCTTCTATCAGATATCCAGCAAATGAGTATGTATTACTCACTGACGAGGGAGAACCTGAGAACTTTGAAGAAGCCATGGATGATGAATCCAAGCAGAAATGGATTGAAGCCATGCAAGATGAGATGAAGTCCTTGTATGAGAATAAAACTTTTGAGCTGGTGAAGTTGCCTAAAGGCAAAAGAGCTTTGAAAAATAAATGGGTGTTCAGAATCAAGCATAAAGAACACAGTTCCCATCCGAGATTCAAAGCCATATTGGTTGTTAAAAGGTTCAACCAAAGAAAAGGCATTGATTTTGATGAGATATTTTCACCTATTATGAAAATGACATCCATTCGTACTGTGCTAGGGATAGTAGCAAGTCTTGATTTGAAGATCGAGCAAATGGATGTGAAAACTGCCTTCCTATATGGTGATTTGGAAGAGGAGATATACATGGAGCAACCAGAAGGTTTCGAAGAAAAGGAAAAAGAGGACTATGTTTGTAAATTGAAGAAAAGCCTTTACGGCTTGAAACAGGCACCGAGACAATGGTACAAGAAGTTTGAGTCAGTTATGGGGGAGCAGGGCTATAAGAAGACTACTGCAGACCATTGTGTTTTTGTAAAGAAATTCTCTGATGGTGATTTCATTATTCTATTGCTCTATGTGGATAATATGTTGATTGTTGGCCGGAATGTTTCTAGAATCAACAGCTTGAAAAAGCAGCTGAGTAAGTCTTTTGCCATGAAAGACTTAGGGCCAACAAAGCATATTCTTGGCATGAAGATTATCAGAGATAGAGGCGCCAAGAAGATATGGTTGTTACATGAGAAGTACATTGATAAAGTACTTTAGAGATTTAATATGGCTAATGCTAAAGCGATTAGTTGTCCTCTTGCTAATCACTTTAGACTAAGTTCTGAACAGAGCCCTTCTACAGACGAGGATAAGGAAGAAATAAATAAAATTCCTTATGCTTCATCAGTTGGAAGTTTGATGTATGCCATGGTGAGTACACGGCCTGATATTGCTCACTCAGTTGGAGTAGTGAGTTGGTTCCTTTCAAACCCTGGTAAGGAACATTGGGCTGCAGTAAAATAGATTTTCAGGTATCTTCGTAGTACTTCCAAAGTATGCTTATGCTTTGGAGAGGACAAACCTGTGTTAGTTGGCTACACAGATGCAGATATGGCTGGCAATGTAGATTCAAGAAAATCTACTTCTGGTTACCTGATAACATTTGCATGGGGAGCTGTGTCATGGAAATCAAAACTACAGAAGTGTGTTGCATTGTCAACTACTGAAGCGAAATTTATTGCAGCAACGGAAGCTTGTAAAGAGTTGTTGTGGATGAAGAAGTTCTTAAATGAACTTGGTGTGCAGCAAGACAGATATCAATTATTTTGTGATAGCCAGAGTGCTATTCACCTTGGGAAGAATTCCTCCTTTCATTCAAGATCAAAGCATATTGATGTGAGATATCACTGGATCAGGAATATACTGGACAAGAAGCTACTACAGCTTGAGAAGATCCATACGGATGAAAATGGATCAGATATGTTGACAAAAGTTCTACCCATGGAGAAGTTCGAGTTCTGTCGATCAGTTGTAGGAATGGTGGAGCCCTCCATGTGATCGGGAGGGGGAGATTTGTAGTGGTGTCCCTCTCAATGAAGGGACCCACACATTTGAAAATTAAAAATAAAAAAATAAAAAAAAGGAAGTCAAAAATTTCCACGCCAATTATTTTTTTCTTTCTTTGGTTGTTCAACAACCCACTCAGCTCAACAAACCTTTGAAAACTTTGCACATTGCATGGCTATAAATAGCCATGCAAATGAAAGGAGAAATGCATAGCAGAAATCAATTGCACTGGCAATTGATAAAGAGCCAGAGAAAGAGAAAAATTTCTCTAAGGAAATTTTGAGTGAGAG
Source organism: Vernicia montana (assembly GCA_949750685.1). Classification (NCBI taxonomy): domain Eukaryota; kingdom Viridiplantae; phylum Streptophyta; class Magnoliopsida; order Malpighiales; family Euphorbiaceae; genus Vernicia; species Vernicia montana. Next base: position 4,026 of record CATKHJ010254324.1, read on the forward strand.
ATTTATTATTTTTAGGAAATAATTCCTAAAAAGGGGAGTGACAAAATAGTGAGAAAAATACTTAGGTATTTTTGGGAAACACTGTGAGTGTTACTATTTTGGATTTATCTCATTTTAATATTATATTACCTCTAGATTTAAATCTGGAGAAGACTCTCTTGTACCTACTATTTGTAATAGTAAAAGTATTTTATTCGAAATTTATCCTGTATACGTAGCCCAAAATTAAGGGTGAACCACGTTAAATTGCTAGTGTTATTTTTATTGATTGTTATTATTCCGCATTTTGGTACCCATGGGCCTAACAAAAAGTAGTGTAATTAGAAATGAATAAGAAAGCGGCTTGGTTAAATCTTTTCTTGCTTAAATATAATGATTTGTTTGGTTCATAAAATAAAAATAAAATGGTTTTATAATCATTAAATAACTAGTCTTAAAACATTTCCCTTAAAAAAAAACTAGTCTTAAAAAATTATATATCAAATTTTTGTTCCATCAATTATGAAAATATCTATAATAATCATATTATAAACTAGACAAAAGTTAAAAATAACTATTAATAATTTTATCCTAATGTTAATTCATGGACAAAACAAAACTTAAACTTGATCCAAGGCCCAAAGAAATAAATCTGAAAAAACCAAAACCAAAACCAAAAACCAAACGAAACTATCTAAAAAAAGTTGGCTAACCAAATTAATAGATTCAATTATTGATTTTTTATTTGCAAAATCAATTATTAACCAAACTGAAATCAGAATGATATTTCTACTTATATTTTATGATTTGCGAGATATAAATATGATTATTAAATAAATATTATTCTAACAATTAATTTTAAGGCATATATTCTTACCAAATTATAATTTAACATTTTAATAGGTTATTCAATTAAATACAAGGATGACAACAATATTTTTTTTTATGTATATACTTTTTTTTAGAGAATTTTTTTATGTATGTAATAATAATAATAATTTTAGCCAAACAGGATTCTAAAAATTTTAGCCAAGATCCTCATAAACACATCAATGCCAAACAGGATTAAAATTTAAAAACATTCCTCTGCAGACTCATTGACCAACTGGTGCTGCACCCTCGCATGAAACAAGCATTTTATTCCACACACAGGGCAGCAGGGAAAAAAAAATTGTCCTTCCACTAATACTCGGCTCATTCCTAATGCAAACAGTATCGTGATTGTAGTAGTTTAAACTTTAAACATTGAACTACTAGAAAATGAAAGTTGCAAATATGAATCAACTTTTGGCAAAATATATATATATATATATATGAATCAACTTGTCAAGCAACTAGCAAATACGACTGTAATCTAGCCAAGTCGAACCAAGTTTTAACATGTTCAGGTTCGACTTAATATTTTTTCCGAACTCGAGCTCAAATAGAACTTGAAAATCATATTCAAATTTGGCTCATCTAAACTCGAGCTGAATTCGAACTTGACTCGAACTCGGTTCGTTAATAAATTATAATTCAGTTAAACTTGAATTCGATTCGTTTTGAAATTCGTTTATAATTTATCAAAATACTTAATTTTCTAAATATTTATTTCTAATAAAATAACACTAACAAAATACTTAAAACTAACATAAAAACAAAAGCATCCAGTTAGTGAAAAAAAATCCAATAATAAAATTAAGCATTACTTGTATTACAAAAATATTAATTAATAAAAAAATATTTTAAAAATTAAAATATTAAATTATATAATAAGGAAATATTAGACAATGTTAATAATAAGTATATATATTTTAATCAAATTGAATTATCAAAAAGTTTATAAGAGTATTAAAATATATTTTTTGAAGTGTTAAAATTATTAAGTTAATAATAATAATAATAAAAATAATTAAATTATTCATGAACTTATTATCGAACTGTTCACAAGTCCAATCGAGTCGAACTTTATTTTGCTCAAACTCGACTCGTTTATTAATTGAGCCTTAAAGTAAAGCTCAAACTTGACTCGTTTATAAAATAAGCCGAATGCAAACGAATTTTTATCGAGCCGAACACCGAGCCACTCACGAACGGTTTGGCTCATTTACAGCTTTACTAGAAAATTGCATGCAACTTACAGACACAGATCCAAGGTAAAGCAACTCATCATCATAACATTTGGAAACCACAAAAATGAAGGGGATAAAAGGCAATTATAATTTGAGGGGAAACAAGGATAAAAATTTTAACGCTCGACCTTGACAGCACTCTTCCGCACTATATTTGTCCTTGTTTTCCCCCTAGAAATATGATCCAAGACCGATACTCGGTAAATTATGATCCCAAACTAACCAAAAGAAAAACCAAAACCATCCACCACTTCCAACACAATCAATAAACTGTATACATATACGAACAATCCCAAACCTGTGGGAAAAATGGCATCCACTAACCACTCAAAAACTGAGCCTATGCAGAAGGCAAACCGCATCAGAAAAGAACAAGATCCGTGAACCTTTCATATGTTTATGCTGATGGTGCGGCTTCATCCTCCTTTTTTGCCTCTGCTTTTGCTTTCTCACCTTCAGCTTCACTCTGCTCCTTTGCTTCAACAGACACCTCTTCCTTTTCTTTCTCATCAGTTTTACCATCCATAACACTCAACTTCTCAAGTAGTCCAGCAGCATCTGCAGCCTCTTTACTTTCTTCTTTCTTTTCCTGAGTTTCAGCTACCTCTTGAACTGTCTCCATGAAGGTTTTGCAATCTAATAGATGTGAAAGCACAAGTCATCAGAGACATCATAAACCAATGGCTCCAAAATCCAATTGCAGAATGTGTGAGAAACAGACAGACATAATGCAACAGAGTATATCTCAAATTAACATAAAAGGGAAATCATCTGAGCAGACTTAACTTGACACAAAAATGCAAAGCTAAATTGGTGAGAAAATCATTAATTTTCTCATCTGATACAAATGTAGCATTGCTCATGCAAATGAACATTCATTACTGTATTCCCTTATGCTGAAAATTACAAAACACAAACAAAATACAATAAGGAAAAAAATACACAGCCAATCAAAATAACAAGCACTCAGAAGTTTAAGACCACATAAACAAAACAACCAGTGATGTAGACTTTTTGTAATGCTTGCATGATTTTCCCACTAGCACAAAGGTGCATTCATAATGATACAAATCTTTTTAAACTTATCATTTTAATGCCACATCACAATGCAAAGATGATAGATGGATACAGCATTAAACAGATTAAACTATAACTTGGGCAATATGAAGAACTATACAGCCTGTCATGTGCAATATCATGTTTACAGCACTAAGTCAAAATGAGAAAAATTAGTCTGTTCATGATTATTGCACTCCATTCTCTCTGAGCTGGATTAATATTCAGTAGAGGTGATCATGGTTTAGTTAGGCATTTTTTTTTGTATTGAACCATTAGTGCAAATTAACCCGTATTTTTTAGTGAGTCAAATTAATCTAGAACAATTCATTAAAATGTAAATTTCATTAATATAATCTTTCAAAATGATAATTTAATAAAAATTTCATTTTCTAACACCCATTAATATCATAAGCAGATATATTGTCATCATCCTTGTATTGTTATTTTTATATTAATTGTATGACATATTAAAAGATTAAATTATAGATTTGTAAGAATGTACACTCAAAACATGAAAAGGGTTAGAAAAATATTAACTTAATAAACATAATTACATCTAATAAAATAATGTATATATATAGTATATAATATCCCTTCAGGTGGTTCGGTTTAATTTAAAATCGCAATCTAGTCCATCAATCATTAACCAACCTTTCAGATTAGTTTATTTGTTGGCTCAATCCTACTATTTATTAAGAAAATACAGCATTAAATTGCATCTCAGATATCCATCCATCTAGTGCAATTAGTGTAATGATCCAGAGGACCTTAGGTCCTTAGCCCATTCCCGACTGTGACAGATAAAGAACTGAATTGAGAAATACATACTCTCAACAGAAGCAAATCTGATACAAAAGAGCTCATCCTTCAATTCCCCATCAGCAAAATCAGTAGCATGCCACACACATGATTTATCATTTCCATGATGCTCTTGAACATTCATTGATGGCAGAACTGAAAATGTACATAGAAAAAAAAATTAACCAAAAATTAAACCATTACACTAACTTAAAAAGGCAATTACCCTAAAACATAAAGGGATAAATGAATTATTTCCAACTCAGTGAAACAGTTGGCAGCTCTAATAAGTAGGTGGTCTGCTAATTAGCATTAGTTTCAATTTAATGAAACTGAAATTGATTAATCTAATCAACAAGTAAGCAATTGAAAAATAAAATAAAACAAAGAGAAAAGCAGACCTAGATGATTAGCGCAGATCTTGAGAGTCTTAGATTGGCGCATGACAAGACGAACCTTGCCAGACTCCTTGTGTTTCAACAGCTTCACATTTCCAACTCCTCTCTCCTTCCATTGGTTCCCTTCTTTATCAAATCGATAAAGTTTCGCTTTCCTGTTAAAAAATATATATATATTTGTTAGAAATAAAAGTTATAATAAAAAATAATAAATAAAAAAAAACGAGTAGAGGAAGCCAGTCCGTACAGATCTAGGATGGCATCTTCATCTTCCTCGCCTGTGGAGACTGCCACCTCTTCAAGCTTTACAATTGGAGCAACCTGGGCGCCGGTGTCCTCATCTTCGCCTGCCGGTGCGCTCCCTTCTTCTTCTCTTTCTTTGGTGTTATGCTCTGGATCGCTAGCAGCGGTTGTACTCGACATTGTTGGTTTCTTTGTTCCTACTTTCGTGGCGTATAAGTGAAAACTGATAGAGAGACAGTGAGAGTAAGATTAACAAGTTAGGGATATTTTTTTAAGCCTTGGTAGCGCTTCTCATAAAAGGGCGAAAAGAGCACGCTACGTGGGCCCAAGATTAACTGCGCGTGACAGGTGTAAAGATAATTTTGCTGAATATGAGTTTCTCACCTTGTTTGTTCCTTGAGAAAGCGGAGGAAAAATGAATGGAAATTTTTTACTTATATGATTTTTTTTTACTGCTATTACTTGCAGTCAAGTTTTTGTTCGATTTTCTAATGATAATTCTATGCTATTATCAAGTTTTTGTTTGATTTTCTAATAATAATTAGTTCCGGCTGGCTTTTTTTTATTTAATTTAAATTTTCTTAAAATATTTTTTTTTTGAAATTTTCTTAAAATATTTTAACATACATTAATCATTATTTTTTTTTTATTAAATTTGATAATTTTACTCTTACTAGAACTGCAGGTTGTTTGTCTGGTCAAGATGTTTGGGATCAAGTTTCCAATTTTCTTGCTGATATTTTATCCTTTGATTCTTATTAATAAAAGTGATTTGTTATTTTATCAAAAAATATTAATATAAAAAAATATATGAATCAAAAATAATAATAATAAAATATTATATATATTAATTTGTATTATATCTATATAAATAATAAAAATTGAGTGTAGGAATTGTTTAAAATTTTTTGAAGTTTATATGAAATCACCTCATATTTTTTTTAACATTATTTTATTTTTATAAATTTTAATTAAAAATTTATACAAATTAATATAAATAATTTTTTTTAATATTTTTCAACTAGCCAATATTTTTTTTATATTAATATTCAAAACTATTAAAAAAATTAATATTTAAATTTAATAAAAAATTGTAATTTATATGTATTAAAATATTTTAAGAAAATATAAATTAAATAATAAAAAAAAAAACTCCAAACTCAAAATATGATTAAAGCTCAAACTTTAGTAAATTTTTAATTGAGACATCCACAAATACAACTATGTGGAAAAATGACTCTTATTATATTTATTATTATATATAGATATATATTAGATTCTATGATATTACTGTCGATCAAGTTTTTGCTAGATTTTGTTTGATTTTCAATTGATAATTCTATTTTTTTTTTCTTTTTTTATTTGATAATTATATTTTGAGACTGGACAATCAGCAATATTTTTTATAAGATTAGGTGTCAAGGTGATGCATGAATTGTTATACCGTTGCGCACACTTTCAGCTTTTTTTTTTTTTTTATCTAAATCTAAATTTTTTTTAAAAAAAAAAATTTCTCCTACCATTCACTACTGATCCCTACTTTTTTTGCTGACAAATATATTTTACAAATTTAGAATTTTATTTTTTTATTTTATATTTTATTTATATTTTTATTCTTTTATTTTATTTTTTTAAAAAAATATATTTATATTTAGTGTTAATCATTTATATTTTTATTAATTGGTTTATTAATTTATCATAATTTTATTTGATATAATAATTCGTTTAATTTTTCAATTTTATTATGTGAAAAAAGTAATGAATCTAAATTTTATATTTAATCAACTTAACGCTAATAACAGTATAATTGTCACCATTTACATGATACTAGTTTTTACATCACATTTGCATGTGGAGCAATATTTTCAATAACTCAACATTTTCTTTATATATATTATATTTTTAATATAAATTATAATAGATTTTGTCATTATATAATGTTGAAATACTATTAACCTATTTTAATTTGAATAATCATAAATTAAAATTAAAAACTTAGTGATTATATATTT
>CATKHJ010254543.1:0-18287 GCA_949750685.1 Vernicia montana
ATTAAGTCCAAATAACTCAAAACGATCTGAATATATATATATATATATATATATATATATATATATATATATATATATATATATATATATATAATAAATGTTGATTTTTTTATGATCGAATTCTTTTTTTTTCCCTAACATATAATTAAAAAAAAAAACTTAATTGCCTAATTTGTATAGGGAATAAAAAAAAATTGAAACTTAGGTGGTGTTTGATAAAATTGAAAATTAAGTGCTCACAATTTAAATACTAAATTTTAAGTACTGAATAAAATAAGTGATATAATTTTTAAATTGTAAAAATATTTAAAAACTTAAATACTTGTTGCATTCAGTCCATATTTTAAATTAAAAATTTTAATTTATCATTTTAAGTTATTTTTAATTTAATTAAAATTTTTAAAACGTATATTATTAAATAATTTAAAATTATTAAGTGTTAAAAATTTTAATTTTAAGTATTGATTGTAGTGATTGTCAACAAATACCACCTTGTCTAGGTTTGATTGAATTTTTGAAGGCAGTTTGACCGGTCCATTAATAAAACCCATAATCTATAATCTACAGGCTTAAATAGTTGTGACTAGACCAGATTCAAGAGATTCAAAGTTTAACCCAATTGGGCCTAAATCGGCCCACCCAAGTAGTTTTAAAAGGGTCAAACTATTTATCCGTTCGAAATAAAAAGTAAAAGCCCTAACAATAGTGGCATCAGTGTAAATATAACAAACTACTAAAACCCTTTGAAACCCTAATCGGTAATCGCTACTTCCCCACCGCCACTCTCTTCTTGTATATAATCACTTCTCGTTGCCTCTCTCAATCACTATATCAGCAAAATTTTCAAACTTCTTCGTTTCGATCTTTGTTTTTCAAGTAATTTACTCGAATTTGGTCTGCCTTCTTCTCTGTAATTTAGGCTCGCTTGTGGTAAATCTGATTACTTGTTTGTTTATTTCTATGGTTATATAGAGTTTAATTTAATTTCTTATTATGCCTTTGCCTGTGCCTGTGCCTGTGATGGTGCTAAATATACTATGAGATTTTATATCTATGAAAACAATTTTGATCTGAGGCATTTAGGCTCTGTTTCTTTTTATTTTGTTCCCTGTTTTTTTTATAAGAATGAAATTTTTTGAACTGAATTAGCTGTTTTTTTACTAAATCTAGTAAAATTAATTTGTTTGGATTATGGATTATTATTTTTCAAATTAACAATTGAGTTTTCATAGCAACCAAACAGATTTTAATATATTTGTAGATTTTTTTTTTATTTATTTCTTATTTAATTTTGCTGCACATGTATGTATGATGCAAATGATGATAAACTAGACAGGGACATCAGCTACTCCTTTGGAGAATGATGACTTAGTCTAAATGGGAATCTCTCTGATGCATTATATATGCTATTAAAATGTATTGTTAATGCTTATGTTTTAGCTTTCTTTGATTAATAATGTTGGAATTACATATATTTTAGCCCTAGATTATAATGGTTGATCCCTTAAATAAGGTCACCAACAATTTTTTTTTTTTTTTTTTAACACTGAATTCTAAGTCAGCTTGAGGACCAGTCCTGATTAAACATCATGAGTATTTTGGTATTTTTATGTCCACTTGATTTGCATATTATTACCCATAAGATGTCTTGCTTTTCTTTAAAAAAAATGTTTGATTTATTTCATTTTTACATTAAAATTAAATATTCAAAATTGTCTAATCTAAAACAATTTAGGCAAATGATGATAAAGCAGACAGGGACATCAGTACTCTGTTGGAGCCTGATGATTGTCTATGGGAATTTATCTGATGCAGATTTAAGTTTAGATGGAAATTGAGATAGGGGTGTCAGCACTGTGTTCTCTGAAAATTTTAAAATAACAGTTTATCTTATCTTAACATATATGATTGAAATTTAATTTGGCAAAGATTAACTTGATTATTCAAAGTTATCTTCATGGAAATTATAACATGGTTTTGTGTTTTGTGCTGTGTGTTTATAATGGGAGGTTCACATAATTATCATTACTTTGCCTGTGACGAATTTGAATGCATGTATTATCAGATATTGTTGAATGATGATATCTATACAATTGTCACTACCTCTGAGGCAAAGTAATCACTTCATCTTGTTATGTAATTATATTTGAAATTGAGATTTCGTTTAAGGATGTTTAATTAGATTTTGAAATAATTTTTTCTTGTTGCTGCATAAATTAGTACTTTAAATTATGATAACCGGTTTTGATATTTTATATTGTTTGTTTCCTCCTATCCTACTGGTATGTAACTACACCTAAATTGTTGGTTTTTCTTTCATATTAATAGTTTGATTGTTTTACTCCCTAGTGTCCTGCCATACTGATCATTGCACTCATTTTATGTTTTTTATTTTAATTTCAATGCAATAGCTATATTTTTCCCAATTTATCACCCTTTTATCTTTTCGAATATGATCTCAGTCTGCAACTGAAGCTCTCAATGTAGTACTTGTGGATTTAGTGACATGAGTTGTGATTTCATTTGCCTTTTTATTATATTGAAAACAGTTGACAGAAAGCCTGATGATAATCATACAAGAACGGAGATTTGAATAATGCTGTTTGTTGTAGCCTGATTACAAATTGGGCTCCAAAAAAGCATATTATGTAAAAAAACTCTCATGTTGAATATGAAGGCTTTTGAATGGTCAGCCTGCTGCCTTTTCTTTTTTATATATGGTTTAGGAACCCAATGAAATAAGCTTGAAATAAAGCTTATCAAGTGGAATTGGTTTGAAGGATTTAACTTTGTTTTTATTTTCCAAGGAATTTTTTTTGTAAGCTTCAGACTTATAGTGTACTACTATGTTCTATGGATGTTTTGTAAGCTTCAGTCTCTGAGGAAATCCCTTTTATGGGTTAAACTTCTGTGCTACATGTGATGATAAACTATTTTATAATTTTGTTGAAAGTTTTGCCTACTATTTTCAATCTCTGGTTTTATGTTTTGTGTTTTGAAGATTCAATAGAGTTGAAACATCTTTTCTAGTTCTTGGTTCAATAATGAACTGATGTTGGTTGAACTTGAATCTGATATGTATGTACATGAGCCATATGCAGTTATTGAATAAAAACTAATTGGGCATCTCATGGTTGATTTTGGATTCTGAATTCTGAATTCCGTCAGAGATCTCTTGTTGGGAGGCAGATTGAAATCTACAAAATTTGTTTTGAACCATTTGATTAGCTCTTGTATTGCTGCATCCCTCAATCCTAAGAGATATTGGCACCCCCTTTAAATAATATTTGTTTTGGTGGAATATATTACTAATTATTTTATTAAACTTAACCATTTAACATTATCTATAGTTTGAAAATTGAAAAATGTTTGGAATGCATATTTTGGAAAGAAAAAAAAAAAAAGCTTTGTTGTCCCATTTAACTCTTTAATTGGTCAATTTTGTACGTATCAAACGCTTGACCAATATCTTTTTATGGGTGAAATACATGTGCGATGACATGGTATTAATTTTAATTTTCTTCACTTTTATTATTATTTTTTTTTACTTTTTCAACTCATCTTTAATTATTTAACTTATTAGTTATATTATTAATTATAGGGAAAAAAAATAACCTAGAGAGACTTTTCTACCGGGTTTCCGCCCTAACCTGCTGGAATTGCCAATTTTTGTCCGGCGTTTTCCTACCACGACGAGAGAGAGAGATTGTTGAATGGAATTTTTTTTTTTTTTTAAATTTTTTCCCCAATTTTCTCATCAAACAAACACATAAATACCATGGATCATAGTTAACTTCAATTTAATTTACCAATTCTTCAATCTTCACTCAATCAAACACCAAAATAAAATAAAAACTTCTTCTTGATTCTATTTTGGATTCTTGGAGAAATATTATTATTTACATAAATTAGCAATCAATCGATTAAAAGGGAAATTAAGAGATTGAGAACATACTAGCATTTGGCAAAATTCTATAAAGCTGGTAAGGAATTGTTGATTAAAATAGTTGCCCAATCAATTCCCACTTACGCTATAAGCATGTTCTTGTTACCCAAATCTTTGTGTGAAGATATTGAAAGGGTGATGAATGCCTTTTGGTGGGGTAAGTACAAAAGCAGTGAGAGAGGCATTCACTGGATGAGCTTGGGATCGTTTAAGCAGGAGGGAAGAGGTGAGAGGGCTCGGTTTTAGACGAATTCATGAGTTCAATGTGGCTCTATTGGCAAACAATGCAGGAGGATTTCAACTAAACCTGATTCACTAGCTGCAAGGATTTTTAAAGCAAGTATTTTCCCACTTCATCGTTTCTGGAAGCTCAGATTCGAAATAATCTGAGCTTTGTGTGGCGAAGTGTCATAGCAGGTCAGTTACTTATTAAAATTGGAATTCGAAGAAGGATTGGAGATGGTTGCACTACTGTTATATGGAGTGATCCGTGGTTGGTGGATGATGATAGGCCTTTTGTGGAGATAGAGGTTGGATTAGGCCTAGATACAACAACACAGAACTCATTAATGAAGCCAGGACATCAGTGCTGGGATGAGGACGTTGTGCGTGATCTCTTTAAATCCCCGTGATATGGCTAAGATCCTGGATATTCCCTTGAGCTTATGAGCTAGCCAAGATCGGTGGTACTGGGTAGGGGATAGAAAAGGTGAATATATTGTTCGTTCGCAGTGGCTATCGGTCTCTTATGGATAATAATATGGGAGTTTTTGAGGGTGGAAATGGGTTTTGGAAGCAACTTTGGGCAAGTAAAGTGCCCCCTAAATTGAAGGCCATGGTATGGAAAGCCTGCACACAATGTCTCCCTACCCTGGACAATTTGATCCTAAAGAAAGTTGGGGCCAACAATGTGTGTCCAATTTGCCAGTCTGATGAGGAAACAATTTTCCATATCTTTGTTGACTACCCTGTAGCAAGGAGTTGCTAGACTTGTTCACATGTTGGTTACTCTAAAACCAATTGCTCTTCTTTTTTGGAATGGCTTTCCGGAGTTTTTAGCAGATGCGGTGGGGAGGATAGAGCTCTGGCAATTGGTATTGTCTGAGCTTTTGGGCTCATCGAAATGCAGTAGTTTAGCGTCATTAGAGGAGGGCTCCAGCGAGGATTGTAGAAGAGGCAGTATCTTGTATTCAGCAGTGGGTACAGGCCCAAAATCAAGCTAAAGCGGGAAGTGCAAGTGGTCAAAGAAGTCAGAGGGGCTACTGGCAAAGGCCTACTGAAGGGTGGATCAAATGCAATGTGGATGGTGCAGTGTTTTCACAAGCGCAAGGTAGAGGAGCTGGTTGCATATTAAGTGGGTCTGATGGCACTTTCATAGCAGCTCGATCTGAGTTTAAGAGTTTCCAATTTGCTGACCCAGTTCTTGCTGAGGCTTTTAGCCTTCGAGAAGCACTTAGTTGGATCAAATCGATGGGATATCAACATGTTCAAATAGAAAGTGATGCTTTGAATGTGGTTCAGGCTGTTAACACAATAGATGGTGGTAGCTCTGCTATTGATTTGATAATAGATGATTGTAAGTTTCTGTTGAAAGAGATAGAAGTATGTAATCTCTCTTATGTTGCTCGATCAGCAAATCAAGCTGCACACCTCCTTGCAAGGGCAGTTGTTTCTTTGTCTGGTCTTCAAGAGTGGGTTCTTAACCCTCCTTTAATTTCAGATGTTCTTTTCTTTGATATGCAATAAAACTCTCTTATTTAGTTTAAAAATATATATATATGAATTTAGTGTATTCAATAACAATTATCTAAAATTGTTTATATAAATAACCATTTAAAATAATAATAAATATTTATCTATTATTTTATTAAATCCTAAAGTATTTTGTTGGAGAAAATCGGAATTTATATATTTTGTGAGATTATCAAATTAATAATAATTTGAAATACTAATAAAAATTAATAATATTTGTTATTTCGACACAAGAAGAACAATAAATAAAAATTTCTTTTCAAAAATTTCTTTCAGATAATTGATTCTATTAATATTAGATATTATTTAAATTATGTAATTAAAGATTTCTTTTTTTTTTTTACTTATGTTTTTTGCACTTTTTTTTTATAAACTTGTAAAAGGAATAACAATTAATATAATTTGAGAATAATAATAAAAATTATAATTTTGCATTACAATAAAAAGAATCTCACATCTGTTAATATTAGATACCATTTAAAATTTACATATAGAAAAATAATTATAAACTAATAAAAGAAAAAAAAAAAGAAAGAAAGAAAGAAACAATTTAAACCCAAAAAAGATTAAACAAAGGAGGTGCATAAAAGAAAAACTAACCGGTTAACCTGCTGTGGCAAGTGAAAAGGTTAGACAAAAAGACAAATTAATGTCTTTTCATTTGGGCAGCGTTTTTTCGCGGATAATATTTTCTCTTGAAATATACTTTTTGAAAAATTAATTTTTAAAAAATTAATTTCCTTTTATTTAGTTATCATATTAAAAATTTTAATTTATATGAATATAAATATATTTAAAATTATAAGAATTTTATATTTTTGAAATTTTATTGTCAAATATATATATATATATATATAAAATGAGTTTATCATAATTCGAAAAATAATTTACTGTTTTGAAAAAAAAATTATTTTTCTTATAATGACTTAATTTTTCATTGACAAAAAATATTTTTTATTGACTAATTTTTCAAACAGCACCAAACATTAAAAAATTTGAATTTTTTTATTTTTTTTTTGTGAAACCATTGATTTTCTATTTTTTTTAATACTTTGAAATACCGGTGTTTCTAAAGTCTAAACATAAAAGGTCTCATGGCCAAAAAAAAAAAAAAAAAAAAACCATAAAAAGGTCCCTTGTAAATAATATCTCACGGTAAAAAAAGAATTTATTTTTCCAATAAATAGCATACATGGATCATAGGAACAGGAGTGTTCATAAACCGCCTAACTCATACAATCTGAATCAACCTGCATCAATTTTAAATCAAATCGTAATTTGATAAGTGTCGTGAATTGAGTCGATTTGTATTTTTTTTCAAACCGCACTTTGTGGATTAGATTAAATTTTTTATTTTTTAATCCGCAAATCGACCCGCAATCCGCATAATCTGCACTATATTTGATAATTAATATTTATATTAAAATAAAAATAAAAATACACTATAAATCACATATTTTTTTATTCTTCATTATACAATGTTTTTTTAATAGTTTTGGATTTTTTTTTTTATTTATTGTTAGGACTTATAATGTAGTTTTTACATATTAATTTCTTCGTTTAATTTGTTTACTATATAAATTACTTTATTAAAAATTAAAAATTAGTTGTTTAATTTATTATTATTATTATTATTTTTTTAAATTAATAGAAATATTTATTAATTAAAAATTTAATAATTTATAAAATAAATTCGCACAATCCGATTCAATCCAATTCACATTTATAAATTAGATTGAGTTAATTTTATTATTTTCGTGAATTGAATTAAATTAATAAATTTTCAATCTTCGATTTATAAATTATATTAAATATTTTATTAAAATCGCACCAAATCCACCAGCAAACAACCATTGTCCACTTTTTAAATTTCATGCCTATTATCTACATTTGTGGGACCCAATGCTGAGTAAGGATCCGAATAATTCATGTCAATGCCACGTTGTCTATGGCCCCATCTTTATAGGATTAGTTTCAGTGCAAAAAAAAAAATCTTTATAGGATTAGTTTTGGCAAAAATAAAATAAAAAAAAAAATCTTTTAACCCGTCAAATCCATCAATTCATAAAAATGCAAATATATAAAATAATTTATAAAATAAACAAATCAAAATTTTAATTTAATTTGACATTTATTAAAATTTCAAACCATTATATTCGGATTTAATTGAAAATATTAAATATATATAAAAATATTATAAATTGTTAAATTATAATAATATAAAAATTGATTATTAACTGAATAATTCAATAAAATATTTAATAATATTTTAATAGATAATTTCATTTAATAATATTTTATATTTATTAAAATATTTTATTATTTTTTTAATTTTAATTTTAGTGGTTATAATTTTAATTTAAATAGAATTAATGTTAACCTCTTTTCATTTCTTAATTTATTTTTTATTTTGTTTATTTCACATATATTAAAAAAATTTTCTTAAGATATATATTTTTTTATTTTTTATAATTTTTAAAAGTTAAAATAAGTGTTTAATGTATGAGAATCAATTTAAATTTAAAATTAATATAAAATTTAATTTGGTCTAAATCACCTAATATAATCCTTAATAAATCAAATCAAGTCAAAAATATTAATTTTATAATATTTTAATTTAAAATTATATTAAATTAAAAATATCAATTTAATTTGAAATATTACTCACAAAATTATTGAAATCAGATACACCACTAATATCCAGTATTTACTCACTTTTGGTCACAGAAAATAGTCCTATGAATCGGGGGGCTAGTACTGGTAGTGGTTGGTGGTGGCTGCCTCTGGTTGGTTGGTGAGTTGGCAATTGAGAACTGCATGTACCTAATAAAATATGCACTTCCAACAGTATGATTTTAGAATAAAATACAAAGTGCTAATAAATCATTAAGCTAAATGCTATATGAGTTGGAGTACTTAATTAAATTTTGTATTTTTTTTTATATGAAATCATGATTTATGATTTGTGATTTGTTTGGATCATTGTAGACTCAATGAAGTTTTGACACTTCATAGTTGGTTGAATTGGAAATATTTATTTAGGCGCCCATAGTATTATAAAAAATTATAAAATATAAATTCAAGATTCATTAGGTACATTATTCACTCTAATCATTCATCTTGACAATTATATACTAAATATTTTATATTTAAAATAAAAAAAAAGGAAGATACTAATTACCCCATTAATTTCAATTTAATTGTCATTTTTTAAAAAAAAAATCAAAATATTTATCGTCTTAAAAAATCAATGAATTATTAATGATATTTTTTCTAATTTTACTCCTATTCATTATGAATGAAAGTATTAATAAAATAAGATAGAGATCAAAATATAATGGGTATTTTAGTCATATTAAGTTATTTTTCACTATAATTAAGGATATTTAATAAGTTTCTTAATATTTATACAAAAATTTAAAACGACTATTATTTTAGAATTGAGGGAGTAATATACAAAAAGTATTGATATATAATGTATCACTCTTGAAAAATGTTAAAAGTTATAATTGAGCTCATTGTTTTCTTAAGTGAGAGATGTTATTATTAGATTAAGTATATAAATGTGATTATTTTAGCTTCTTAAAAATTATTATTTCCTTCATTCTTTTTTATCTGTCATTTTTTTGTTGTTTCATAAAAATTAAGAAATAATTAATTACGCTAAATTTCAATAATAAGATAATTAAATTACTTTTATTGAGTAATGGATAATATGTGCATTAATTATAGAGTAGATAATAATGATATAATTAAAAAAAAATTAAAATCTTATTAGTTTCCTAAAGTGACAGATATTTTGAAAAAAAAAATTCATTCAAAAAACGACAGATAAAAGAAAATGGAGGAAGTATTTTTTATAGACTAATAAATTTTAAGTTAATAGTATTAAAATTATTTTTAGGACCGTGATATATGAAGTGAAATTAAACTACAGTCACAATCCACTTGATAAAAAAATATTGTTGAGAGATTTTGATTTTTAAGAATGAAATTTGACAACCATCCTTTTTGTGATTTTGCTTATTTGAAATACTAATTCTATCTAGAGCAAATCAATAGTCCACTTTTAGTGTTCATTGCTTTTTTTTTTTTTTTTTTTTTTTTAAATCTTCCATTGAAATCATGCAAAGTGTAGCATTTGCAATTTTGCATGCCTCATTGTGTTGGAAATTGCAAAATTGACAAGGAGAAAAAGTAAAAGAGAAATTTTTTTGTTTTTGACAATAATCAACAATCAAATTATCACAGAAATTGACGTCTTAACAAAGAACAGACAATAATAACTTTGATGAAAAGCTTGTCGGTGAGTATTTAGAGAAGTGGTGTAAACACTAGCTATACTCATGTTAATTTAGAAAGAAGAAGAAGAAGATTGTAAGGTAGTAGCTATATTATGAAAATGTCTAAAACTTGGGTTTGATCATGAATTACCATCATAGTTTAATATGAATTCTTAATTATGCTGTACTTTTTTTTTTTTTTTGTAGAAAAGTTTAAGTTGGCATGGATGTAGAGATTAAAATTTGAAAAAGAAAAAAAATGATTTGTTCAACTAGATTAATTATATTAAAAACCAATTAAATGTAATTTTAAAAATTAATTATTGTAATTAATACTTTTATAGTGAAAAATACAAATAAATTTTTAAAAAAATAAAATCAATTTCTCAATTTAACCAACTTGAATTTTAATTAAAAAACACTATTTATTTATAGCTGAATTATTAACTTACTAATACTTTGTGGAAAGATTGTCGCTGAAAGGACCTCCTGGCTCCTTGTGAAATTTAAATTTTAGAAGCTTTTTGGATTCAACCACCTCATTAATTCCAAATCCAAAAAAATTCCAACGTTATAATATAATCCAAAATCACAACTTAAACGGTGTTTGATAACACCATTTAACACTTAAAATTAAAAATTTTAACATTTAATTATTTTAAATTTATTTGATAATTACATCTTAAAAGTATAAATTAAGTAAAAAATCACTTAAAATAATAAGTCAAAATTTTTAATTTAAAATTTATACTGAATACAATAAGTGATTAAATTTTTAAATATTTTTACTATTTAAAAATTATATTTTTACTTATTTTATTCAGCATTTAAAATTCAGAACTTAAATTTTCAGTACTTAATTTTCAGTTTTACCAAACACCACCTTAACAAATGAAACTTTTTATAGTTACTTTTTATTATTACTCCTTCCATTTCAAATTGATAAACAACTAATTTTTCACATTAAAAATTAGAAGTTATTTTAGTTAAAATCATTAATTTTATTTCTTTTTTCAAAAATACCATTACAGTAACTAACAACCCAAAAATATTAATTTATTGGAACTCAATTCTTGTATTAATAGATATTAATTAATATTTTTTAAAAAATATAAATACAACTAATTTAAATAATAACTACTATTTTAAAATGAAAATGTGCCTATAATATAGAACGTCCATTAAAAAAAATTTATTTATCAATTTGAGACAGAGAGAATATTTATTATTATTATTTGAATCTTCCAAGTTTGGTCTAAAACAAATCAAAGGTGAACTTTTTGGAATTTTACAAACTCAATTGATATGGTTCTCAGCTGTTCCATATTGAATTGAAGATTTAGAAAACTAAGCAAAATTAAATACTTGGAATAAAAACCCTTTAAAAAATCTCAATAATCTTTCCTTTTATATATATAAAAAAAATTTAAGGTAATATTACAAATTAACTTTGGTACATCACTACATCTTACTAAATCTCTATGGTTTAGTCAAAAGCAAACCATACACACTAATATATTAAGAGACTCATAAATAAGTAAAAATTTTCATTTACAATTTAGTCCAAAATTTGAATTATGATAGATAAAGGGAAGAGTAAACTCTCGTACCAAATCAAATTAACTTAGTTAAAAGAGCACAATAATTTCTAATAAGTTGATATATATATATATATATATTAATAAGAATACAATCCAATCCCTAAATTTACTAAAGAGGCAGGGCTCAAGGTTAGAAAAAAAAACCTAGAAGCCAATCCTGCTTATGGAAAAGCCAACAATAGATAATATGTACAATTCAAGACTAAAAAAAAAATAATAATAATTCAATAATCTTTAGTATTATATGACTCAAACACCAATAGCAGTTGCCTCTTTAAGATCCATACTATTGCCAGTTTTGCTCCAAACACCGGGCAAATCAATGCTTTTCATAATCAAATCCTCTACTCTTTCTTCTTCTGTATTTGATGGCAATTTAATTGACAATTCACCAGCTGATGCTAATGCCAATATCTCAGATTCATCTAAGCCCTTGGCTGGGCCAAGGCTGCACCGATCTGTCCCATACTTTGCCAGTGCATCTTTGAATTTCTTGATCTGTAACCACATAAATTCAATAAAAATTTCAGAAAATTATTACTCATTAAAGCTTTGTTTTTTTTTTCTCCAAAAAAAAAAACATTACTTACAGTTGCATTGGTGCAGCTAAAGCTACATAGACGCCCCTCTGCACCTCTATAGAATCTAAAAAATGGCAGAACATGGATATGGAGACTGTGACACATAGTTTTGAGTTCCTCATAGTTTACTTTTAGAAAAACTGCATCTGGGTTTGTTTCAGCCAATTGACAAATCTGATGACAAGAACAACAAAGTTTAATTAAGATGTTTAATATCAAGAATTAATCTTGTTAATCTGAAATTAACTATTGAATGACAAAACTTGTAAATAAATTAGTGCAAATATATACCTTAGGATGGAGAGACTTGCAGCCCCCACAACCAGGAGAATAGAAGTCAATAATCACCAATTTATCACCAGCATTAAGCAAAGAGTCTACAAGTTCTTGAGCAGAATGGATCTCTACCATATTGGGTTTAAGGGTCTTCTCCCACCATCTAAGAGCTCTGCTCACACAGATCGAAGCTTGTGCCTGTAAAAATTAAAAGACGGATCATCAATTTTGAACCCAGAAATGATAATTTCAAAAAGAGAAAAATAAAAAGCAGAGTAGCAGAGTTTTCTATACATACACGAACAGAGAAATTTCCTGGGGCTTTGATACTTGAATCTCTAGAACCCTTTTGATCTGAGACAACTAGAGGTTTGCCCATAAAATCAACACTCAAATTTGGGAAGTTCTTGGGTTTTGATTCTCCAATTCCAATAAAACCAAAAGAAGAACAAAACCCAGAAAGCCCTTTGGTTTTTGAGCTCAGAATAGTCTCGTTCAACCCAGAAACATTGGTAGCAGTCTTCAATGAACAAGCCATGGCTATTGATAATATGGGTGTCTCTGTTAGGTTATAATAGCATGAAATAACTAAAACCCACTTCACTTCTTGGATCAAACAAATAAGATTTGAACCAAAAGAATTGTATATGAAGAGAAAATCCCCTGTTTTGACAAAAGGCAAAAATTTCTTGGACTACCTTGAAACGCCAAATCAAATAAGACCCACTAGGATTTTTCAACAAAAAGTGCAGAATTTGAATTCTTTTTGACTAATATAGAAGAAAGAGAGGAATTTTGATCAATCAAAAAAAAAGTTTCAAAGCTCCAAAGGAGAATAACAAGAAGAAAGGAAACAGTTTAGAATCAAAATAAAAAGAAGATGGTAGGTGGGGTCTATCTGAAATTTTGATTTTAACATTATCCAATTTTTTTTGTTCTTTATATGTAACTTAAGATTTTTTTTTTATTTATTTATTTTTTAGGTATTATTGATTTGGATAATTGACAAATCAATTAAGAATTTAAACTGTCTTATGTCCATGTTGACCCTTTTTTGGATAATTACTAATTAAGTTGTTTTTCAATAATTTTGTTTATAATTTATAATTCTATTTTTTTGAGATAAAATTTGTTTAAGATATCTCTATATTTTAGGTTTATGTTTGGCAGTTGCCCATGCCTGTGATGTCTAACGTGTTGCTGACTGTGTTTTGCATTTTCCAAAAAAAAAAAAAGGATAAGGTTCTTTTCTTTATAAATTTTAATTCTGTAATTTTATTAAAAAAATTTATTGAAATGCCTCAGCTTTGCTGGTGAGCATCCAGTTCATTCAATTTAAATCTAATAAATTAAATTTAAAATTTGAATAATTAAATCCAACTAATTTACATAATTAATCAAATTAAACTATATTTTTACAAAACGAATCAAATTAATATATTTCAATTTGATAATTCAATTTTTTTAATAATATATATAATTATTGATATATATATTGTAGTATAATAAAAATTTAATAGGCCGAAATAAACTGCACAATAAAAAATAGTTCTTTCCTTTAATATCTCTCATCAAATTGATAACAACACTTTGTAGTTGGAAGATTCGAATATGAAACCTTTCACTTTTTATATATATATATATATAATTCTATTGTTTTGATTATTTTAACTTTTTTAATATAAATCAAATTGAATTGAATAAATTGAATTAAATTATGTTCAATTCAATTTTTGGTTCAATCAGTTTTTTTTTTTCTCACCCTTAACCTTCGCATCTCCGTATCCACTCACATGGCAATTGGTTAATTTCATTTTGTAAGATGTGAGTTTCTTTTTTATTAATTTGTTTTATTTTTTATTTTTTTTTTTGGATAGTCAATTTTTTCAAAACTCAAAACTATAAAAAAAAAAAAAAATTATTTTTTAATTATTATTTTATTTTAAAACTAATAAAAGCACTTATATATTTTAAAATTTTAAAAGTATGTATATATATATATATATATAATGTCTACCACTTGAACAAACAATACTATGAAAGTATTTATTATTTTTCATTAATAATAAGTGTACCTTTAGCTCAATCCATAAATCGTTATATTTATCTAGTTCATTAGTTCAAATAAATTACTCTAAACTCAAAATTATAATTTCAATTATTTTAAAATATCATAAATAATTATAAATTAAAATTAATTTTATAATACTATTAAGAAAATTACAAAAAGATGAATTTTGAATATTACAGTGTATATATATATATATATATATATATATATATATATATTGAATAATATGAAAATTTTGAATTGAATTTTGATAATATTTAAATTGTGTTTAGTTGGAATTAGATCCATTATAAATAAAATGTAAAAGTTTAAATGTGATTATAGTTGGTTTATATCACTCAAGTAAATTTATGATAAAATATTTACTTAAATTTTTTTTTGAGGTAGAACATATAAATAAATATTTTCTTTTTAATTTGCAAATTTAACAATTAGTATAAAATGGTATTTTTTTCATATACTAAAATGAAAATTTTCTCAAAATTAAAATAAGAGAGAAAATTAATAATATGAAAAAAAAACAATAAAGCAAAAAAAAAAAAAAAAAAAGACTGCCAAGTACTATGGTCCATATTACTAATGGAGAAAGAAATTTTTAGTCCAAACAGTCAAAATTAAAAAAATAAAAGATTTAATTGCATTATAAAAAAATGGTCTAATAAAGTCATTGGTAAAAAAAATTCAAAGATTTTTTTTATACTTTTATACTTTTTCATTTGACCTGTTTGGACGAATAGGAAAAAATGCGGGAGAAGAAATTAAAAATAATAATCTTCTATTAATAACAAATTACAATAATACCCATTATTTTTTAAATGATATGATTTAAAGGATATGTAATAATTTTTCAAATTGACACTAATGAGTCCATTAATCGAGTCCTCCAATACATGCTTGACGAGTTGTTGTTTGAAAATGGCCAATAGCCCAATTACCAGCAAGAAGCATTATCTACAAATATATATATATATATATATATATATATATATATAATAACACGTTACAAGTTGCAAGAATAACTTTTAATTACTTAAAGAATAAGTTATCTATATATAATTTCTTTTAATAATTAGAATTTTTCTCAAATTATAAGATCAAATTATTAATTTAAATAAATTTTAAAAATTAAATCATAAATTATCCCTTATTAATAATCTAACGATTAAAAAAACATATTTATCAGTAAACTGGTGTACTGTATAAAGAAAATAAAATTAAGCAAAGAGACATAAAAAAAAAATAATAATAATAATAATAAGGGATTTCAACTGTTCCATATTCAAATTTTAGCAATATCCTTTTCTCCTTCTATCCATCTTTAAACTTTCATATTTTCATTTAACAGAGGGTAACAAAACTATTGTAGCCTTGTGATTTCAATTTTATTTTTCTCCTAATTTTTGTTATTGTTTTTCCTTGAATAAATGCGGATTAATTTACACTTATTGTAAATTATCGTTTCTTGTAATTTTTTTTATTTTTCTATTCATATTAAAGTTTATAATTTTTTTCATTCATAGAAACATTTATCAACTTACAAGATATTATCATTTTTTTTTTATAGATTTGATTATAAAATTTTTAATAAAATAATAGATATAAAATTTAAATTAAAAAAAAAAATGAATGTGTGGTGATAATATGTCAAATTATTGATATTGTTATTAATAAAATTATCATTTTTTTTTATGTAAGAATAATTTTTTTATCATATTTTTTTTTCTGTGCTGTTGATCATATATTCTATTTTTATTTTATCCATGAATGAATATTATATTCTGTTAAAAAAAATTAAATGGGGCATAATATAATGAAGGATTTAGCGAGGGTTTTAAAATATTGTTGGTGCACGAAATAAGGCAATTATTTTGTCCTCTGCTCAGAGCTCAGTCCTTATTGTTTTCCTAATTTTTTTTTTTAATGGTTGAATTACTGAGAAAAACAAATAAAAAATAAAAATAAAATCATATTATTGGGTAAAGAACCATTCTTTGGCTCACTTTACTGACAAAACGTTAACGAATCACAGCATCTCACAAAGACAACCACATGGGGAAAAATAAATAAATAAATAAGACAAAACCGACCAATCCAGCAAAATGTAGTAAATTGTTTCGAAAATAGTTGTCCTTTTTTTTTTTTCTTTTTTTTTCTTACAAAGAGGGCCAAAGCCTATAACTAAATCTCTATGCTGCAAGAAACAAAAATAGAAAAAAAAAAGAAATAACCATGACTTGAGGTCAGTAGGAGGTTGGAATAACCTATGATATCTCACAGAGAGAGAACTAACAAAAGACGCAAGCCAATCTGCAGCAAAGTTAGCTTCTTTATAAATATGAATTAGTTTCACCTACCAACTACGTGAGAGCAACTCACGAATGTCTGAAATGATAATACTATTTGCATTAAGCATACTTGAGGTATCTTGAACCAATTGAAAGGATTGGCTGTCAACTTCCACTATAATCTTTTTAATCCCAAGATCCCAAGCTAATTGAATTCCCTTCAACAAACCCCACAACTCAGCTTTAGTAATAGAACAAGAGCCTATATTAAAAGCAAAACCACCAACCCATCCTCCAAGATGATTACGAATAAGTCCACCAGTTGAAGCTAAACCCATACTAGCCTTAAAAGCTCCATCAGTATTAACCTTGTACCAACTAAAAAGTGGAGAAGCCCCGCATACATGAATTACCGACATGGTTTTAGTTTTCAGAAGCCCCCCATCCAAATCCTTTCTCCTCATAACATCAGTTGCTCTAATCCAGATGTCATTCACCAACGAAAATACCTGTGTTTCATTGCTAAAAATTATTTTATTTCGACGATTCCACAAGCACCAAACTGTCACCCAAAAAATGCAGCTCCATGCAATACCATATGAAACAAACAAATTGTTTGTCCTTTTTTCTTTTTAATGAATTATCTTTTTCTTCCAATACTGCCTTTGTTTTTTACTAAAGTTTTATCATCCAATTGTATTTTTACTAATAATTTTTTAATTATACTTTTTTTTTTTGAAATGAAAAATCTTCATTAATAAGAATTAGAACAGTCCAACAATAAATGATCCTCTAAGAACTGAGGAACAACAAATGAAACATAGGGACAAGGTAAATATTGTACTGCCCTAGCAAAAGTATGAGTAGACACATTCACTTGCCTCTTTACATAACTAACAAAAAAATCTCTGTTACTTTTAAGTCTCAAACAATCCTTAACAATACTACCAAACTCAGAAATGTCTACCCTTTTAGAATTAAAGGCATTAACCACCACTTGAGCATCCATCTCAAAATCCACATGATTAAAATTCATACTAATCAATCAATCCATGGCAGCACACAGACCCATAGCCTCAACTTTTGTAACAGAACAAATAAAAGGATAGGTCACTGATTTACAAGCAATAAAACCACCATCATGTCCACGGACAACCATACCCAAACCAATCAATAAAAGGATAACCATACCCAAACCAATAAAAGAAAAGTGCTTTTTTTTTTTTTTTTAAAGCAGTTTTCTGAAAAGCTATGTTAAACATAACTCATGAAATTAACATTATTTCGTCTGATTTTATAGCACACGCACTGGTTAAAGTGCTACCAATGACTAATTTGAAAAAAATTGTCAAGTATGAGAACTTTGATGACAAAAAATGTGATTTTGTCATGATTTATCTTCAGGTATAAAGTTCGAGGACTAATTTAGCCATTTTATTCATATTTTTTTTGCATAAAGTTTAAAAGAACATTAAATAATATGCTATTTTTT
>CATKHJ010254563.1:0-12970 GCA_949750685.1 Vernicia montana
TTGCATATGTGTTTTACACACAAATTAAATTGATTGCTTGAATCAAGTTTGGACCAAAAATGAGTGAAGTGAAATTTTAAAATGTTTGAAATTTCACCCCACCACCTAGCTTCCGCTGTTGTTGCCTCCACCCTTCCTTCAATCACTTACCAACATATATAATTAATTAGAACCATCACATGCCATATATCCGTACATGAATAACACGTCTATGTAAGCAGTAATAAATCCTAATTACATATATATAAGATACAATATCCCTCAAGTCAAAGGACTATATGCACTAATATGACCTAGATGATAAATGATTGACAAGTAGTAAAACTCCATATTATTATCATTTAACGTCACAGTTTGACTATTCATCCTATGAATATCCACGTTTTTGCATCGACATCACATGTCAAGCAGCATGCGACTCACTGCCTCTATAATCATAAGTATCACATACTGATTATAGAAAACAAACAGAGGTGATGGTCTTCCAGAATTAATGATGTCTAGTCATTAATCCTATGACCACGAACATATTTAAAGTATTTGTTTTGAGAGCAATCTGTCACTCATATTCTCAACACTTGAGAATAGATCCTCTTACAAAATACTTAAGAACTATATTCAATAATATGAAACTGTTTTCATATAATGAATATATTTATCATGCCATTGGGAATTATTATCTACTATTACATAACTATTATATGGCTCTTATGGCATATATTGCTATCAATATGATAATACAAATGCCATAAATCTTTCAAAAATTCCATCCAACATTCTAGGAGCAAGCATATAAACATTAAACATCATTTTTTAAGAGATCATGTGTAAATTGGGGATGTTGTATTAGAATTCATTGATACAACAAACCAATTAGCTGATATTTTCGCTAAGCCCCTAAATGAAGAAAGATTGAACTTCATTAAAAGGGAGCTTGGGATGCTTGATGGAAACTCTTTGCCATAAATTTTTTATTTATTTTGCATGTTCTATTTGGATGATTTATTTATTTTTTTTATATCTCAATTCTTTTTGAATTGAGGTAACTTTACAATTTTTTTTGTATGCTAAACATGATTGTTTATGTCCAATAAATTATGTGATTGATATTATCTTTGATATTTGTGTGCATTTTGAATGATTGAAGATGTATATTCTTGTCAATTTTGATCATTCAAATTGATGAAAATTACATTGCATAAAAGATTTTCAAATATTCCTTTAATTTTTCTGAAAATCTCTTAAATTGCAATCGCTACAGGCTATTAGCGAGCGCGATATTTAAAACTTCCTACCCGTTAGCAGAATTACAAATGTTGCGGTCGCATACACTTCATCGTGAACTCAAATTGCAATATTTCTTTACCGTTACTCAATAAATACGAATTTCGCAGTAGCGACCTTCTTTTCCCGAACGCAATTTACATTTCTGCAAAAAAAAATATAGTCATTTTAAAACGGCCTAATTTTCATTAAATGCAAAAACTAGCCCTTTTTTAATGTTGTTTAGGCATCTAATGCCTATATAAACCCCTCTTGCTCCTCCAAATTATTTTATAATCGATTTAAACTCTCTCAAAGCAATATTCTCTCTTATTTTTCAACTCTTACACACTTTTACTCTCTCTTTTCACTTCATCTTTATTCTTTCTACCTTATTTACTCCAATGGCACCCACATCTAAGACCTCTAGACCATCTAAGGGGAAGGAACCCCAAACTTCACAAGAACTATCTCCACTTGAGCTCATGAAAGGCATCACTCAAGAAGAGAAGAAAAATTGGGCAAAATTGCAAGACAAATTTGAGGACTTCAGAAATTGAAGGTGACATTGTCCACTACTTGGATAACCTCCAATGGAGGACCTTCATTTTCCCAACCGAAGATGGTTATGAAGAAATCACTAAAGAGTTCCTTGCAACTTTGGTGTTGGAGAAGAAGCTTTCTTCTGCCTATGGTCATTATGGGATTTGTTTTCGGTTCTATGGCAAGAACTATGGTTTGAGATTAGAAGAGTTGGCAGATATATTTGGCTTTCAAAAGGAAGGAGCCAAAAATCTAAATGATTTAGATATGAGCTACACCGATTTTTAGAGAGAGCTCTCTATAGAAACTAGGTATGACCCAAAATCTTCCCTAGCCAAACACTTTAGGACTCTCACCTTTTGGGTCCTCCATCGCATTATCACCTTCTCTATTAATGCTAAAGGAGATGGTAATGAAAAAGTAACTCAAAAAGACCTCTTTTTCATGTTTGGTTTAATTAGAGGCCAACCTATTCAAATCGCCCATTTTCTCATTGACCAATTTGTTCATTTAGCAAAAACAATAAAGGGTGTATTCTTTCTTTCATCTCAAATATCTAGGACTACTCAACATATTGGAGCTCTAACCCTTCCCAAAAAAGCTACCCTCAAAACTTGCTTCCCATCTTCCTCAAACATGCTTGACATAGACTACATGCTACACTCAAAGTGCATTAGAGAAAGGAACAATGCATATGAGTACATTTTTGGAGAAATTGGAATCCAAGAAAAGGCAAGGAAGAGGTCAAGGGTTAAAGTGCCAAATGGAGGTCCTTCCTAAGTGGAAGAAAAGGTTTCCAGAGAACAAAAAACCCAAACAACATCTCAAGCTCTATCCTCCTCCAAGGTTGAAAAGATGTTTAGCAAAATCATGAGAAGGCTAAACCTTTTATATCATGTCCATGGAGACATTATGGAGATGCAACAAAAAATGGAAATTTCTCCTTGTGATTTGAAAGAATGGAAATTTAGTGAAGAAAAAGAAGAAGAGGAATCTTAGATTGGGCCAATTTGTATTTTCTATTTTCTATTTTATTTCTTTTTTACTTTCATTCATCATTTTTTTAGCATCATGTATTGTTTTCTTATTTCAATTGAATGAATCTTCATTTTATCTTACATTTGCATGATGAACTTCCATTACTTGAGTAATCACTTACTTATTTGCTTGATGATTAATCTCAATATTTAATTTACTTCTATTTTTTAACATTACTTAAACTCAATTAATGAATCCTTCACTCCCTTCCAAAACCTCTTTTTGATCTTGCCAAAAGGGGAGAAATTGTAAAAATAAATTTGAAAAATGATAAGTATTTGTTTGAGGGGGAGAAAATCAATTTTCTTAAAATTCTAAGGATCATTGATTGAGGGGGAGCTATATATATTACAAATGTTACTTAATTTTATTTCAAATTCAATTTAATTATCAAAATCAAAAAGAGGGAGATTGTTGACCTAAATTGGGTTCTCAATTTAGTTAATCTCTATTTTGATCTTCACAATCAAATTGAATAGTTCTAATATTTCATCTAAGTGTATTTTGACAGATAAAATGCATTAGAAAAGCTTGGGATTCAAGAACTTGGAAAATTCTCTAAGTAATCTGTTGGACTCCTAATTCGCGCCCGCAACAGGCATGTCACGATCGCACCAAGCAAGTAGCGACCGCGAAATAATTCAAAGCCAAAAAGAGCTAAGAGGTCTAGAGAGGTTCGCGGTCACCATCGCGACCGCAACCATGAACGCTAATGCTATATTGCGACCGCGAATCAATAATAGCGACCGCGATATTCATACTGCAGAGAAAAGGTTCCAACGGATAATTGATCAACAAATGGAAATCTACCATGTGTCACTAGCCGTTAGAGACATATGAATGTAGCGATCGCTATTCTTGTCTAACAGAGCAATTAATACAGATTTTCTGGCTGTTGGAGTAAGATTTAGTTGAACACTATTTGTAACAGCTCTTTGGTGGTGGAAAGCTATAAATACCTCCTCCAAAGGATTTCAATATACACCAACTACTTCTCTAATAACCAAACTCTTGCAATTTTATTTCTCAAGCTTTTAATTTTCATTCAACACCTTGTGTGTTTGTTATAAGAGCATTCATTGCTCAAAAGGTTGGGTGTTAGCCTTTAAACACTCATTAGGTTGGGGAGTGAGCCTTAGTGAAAACTCTTGTTAGGTTTGAGTGTGAGCCTTATTGAAAACACTTGTAAAGTTTTAGTGTGATCCTATTGAAAATACTTGTAAGGTTTGATGTGAGCCAAAACACTATGTTGGAAGTAAACTTGGTAAAACTCCATTGATAGTGAAATACCCAATTAGTGATTAGGGAGTAGATGTAAGATTATTATCCGAACCACTGTTATCTTTATGTCATTTCACTTCTTCCCTTACTATTCATTTTAATTTTTAATTACTAACTAATTCAACCCCTTTTTGGTTCTTATTGGGCAACAATTTCCAAGATAAAAATAAATTATAGTAATGACTTCCCAAACTCATTTTCAAATTTAAAGATTAATTTTCTAAATAAAATAATAATCGCTTTATCTGTGAGTTCAAATTCGAAAGAGCATTCTGATTCCTAGCGGACCAGACCAATGCTCAGGCGAGGACTCAAAAACCCAAATATGAAGTAAGAGAACACAATAAATTGAATTTTGAGTGTTGAGAGTGGAATTGCCAATAGAAAATGAAAGAGATCAAGGAGAGGTTACAAATAGTGTTTCTATAACATTTCCATAATTTGCTAAAAAATGAAAACACAATAGGTTGAATTAAGGGTTTTATTTTTTATTTTTTATTTTTATGATTATTTTTTTTAAAAGGGGTTAGTCATCAAAGCCTAATAAGTTTGAAGGGAAATTGCCATCGAGGGTCTACTAGAATCCCAATGGGTTATTGATCGCGAAAACAAAGTTGCCGATCTCATTTGCAATTGTGAAAAGAAGATGGATTGCGACTTCCTGCTCCACATCGTGCGCAAAAAATTGTAGAACTATTGGAACATAGTAGAAAAATGTAAAACTTTCCCGTATAATTCGGACTATAGATGCAAAAGACAAGAGTTGAGCATGGTAAATTAACCCAAAAAAAAAAATTCTTACCTACACTCGGTGTATAAACTTATCTCATATAACAAATTTTTTATTACACTGGATGTATAAACTTATCTCATATAACAAACTAACGACTGATAAAATATTTTAATAAATATAACTCTTTTATATTTTTTTTTCTAATGAAAAGACACCAATAAATTAGTATTTTAACAAACTTTTTTATTTTATGTATTCTTATCTCATTAGATTAGTGTATACACCTAATGTAGGCAATAATTTTTCATTAACAAAAAGGCCACAGCAATAGTTTAGTATGATAGTGAAAGCTACCTTATAACACCACATGATGGCAAATATAAAAAGAAAACTAATTAAATGACTCTAGAGAAGGAGAAAGTTAATTGCACATAAATATAATTATACATAAATGATCAAACAGAAAGGCTGATAATCCAATTCTCATCAATCAAAAGAAAAGTGAAAGAAACAAGAAATAATTGAAGTTGTTAACTAGAAGATTTCCATTCTCTGTGGAACTGGGGTCTTAATGACCTGCAATATTTGCACCACTTCTGCCATTGAAGGCCTACTGGAAGGAATTTGAGAGGTACAAACCAGAGCCAATTTGAGCACTGGTAAGACCTCATCGTCAGGGTAATCCCCCATGGTAGGATCAACACAATCCAAGGCATTTCCTTGCTCAAGCAAAACTCTCACATGATCATTTAGTATCACCACATTGTCTTCACCATATTCAATTGGCCTTCTACCAGTCACAAGCTCAAGAATCAAAATTCCAAAACCATACACGTCACATTTTTCATTCACCCTCAAGCTCTGACATGCTAGTTCCGGTGCCACATACCCCAATGCGCTTTGGAATCTATTACTTATCACATGCTTATCAAGCTTTGTTAAAAGCCTTGCAAGTCCAAAATCTGAAATCTTTGCATTGTAGTTCTCATCAAGAAGGATGTTGCTGGGTTTTATGTTATAGTGGATGATTGGTGGACGAAAAGAATGATGCAAGTGAGCAAGCCCTTCAGCTGTTCCAAGCACAATTTTGAATCTGTTAGCCCAAGAAAAAGGTGGAGTAGAAGGTAACCTCCCATGGAGTTTGGCTTGTAAGCTTCCATTGGTTGCGAATTCTGATACCAATAGCTGCAACTGAGGGGTCCAGTAATACCCTTTTAATGATATGAGATTTGGGTGTTTTGCCTTACCTAAAATTCGAACTTCTCTATCGAAATCTTCTGGATATTGAATTATATTGGATGTAACAAGCTTCTTAATTGCTACCATTCTTACTTGTAAACCACCGAATGAGACCTTATAAACAGTTCCAAATACTCCTTCTCCAATCTCAGCTGCCTTGTTAAGGAGTGATTCTGGATTGCTGATCTCAGGGGAAGAAGATCTCGAATTGAACAGAACAAGCTTGCCTGTTACTGGACTTGCAGACCGTGGAGAACTGGAAAAGATGCTTTCCAATGCATGGTCCACGAATGCAAGCCTTTTCCGAGCAGATATATTTAGAAGGCTTATGACTATTACCCCAAAAACAATAAATGCAGCTGCTGAAATGGCAATAATAGCAGAAGCACTGAGAAGCATATGGTGATGGGATCTTGAGGAGTCGGAGGATGGTACATTTTTTGGTCGATGATTATTATAGGCATATGGATCAAGAACTAAAGGCTTTGGAACATTCATTTTACATGGTCCCCTAAGCAAGGGTGAGCAAATTCCTAAATTCCCCTGCAAAGCACTTTGATCTAAGCTTGGAAATATGCCCTCTGAAGGAAGCCTACCTATTAGCTTGTTATATGATATGTTAACAGCAAGTAGGTTCTCCAATTTCCCAAGCTCTAATGGTATCTCTCCACTCAGTTCATTGAATTCCAATTTTAGAATCTTGAGCTTGTTTAGCTTTGAAATGGACTTGGGAATGGGACCATTTAAATTATTGTGAGACAAGCTCCTGCAAAAAGTACAGTTATTTATAATGTAAACAATTTGGAAATTATAAAGAAGGAAAAAAAAATGTAAAATTATATTCAAGAGTCAAGACTATACTTACAGCAAGTACAGAGATGAACAATTTCCAATCTCTTCAGGAATTGCGCCAATCAATGAATTCCCATCCAATTGAAGAATGCTTAACTTTCCAGACTCACAAATATCTGCTGGGATTGAACCAAATAAAGCACTGTTTCGAAGATCCAAAACTGTTAGATTTTGAAAGTAGCCAACCTCTGGAGGCATTCTGGACTGAAGATTATTCCATGATAAATTCAAATATCTCAAATTAGAAGAAAGACCCATTTCTTCTGTAATATTTCCTGTGAGATTGTTTCTTGAAAGGTCAAGTGTATGAAGAGATTCATAGAATCTACTTGAACCAGCTGGGATCGAACCAATTAGTTCGTTATCAGAAAAATCAACTTCCTCTAAACCAAGATCAAACAAACCCTCGGGTATACTACCGTTTAAGCTGTTACATCTCAACCGAATTACTGACAAAATCGAACACTGAACCATTGAAGCGGGAATGTTACCATTGAGTTTGTTATTCGACAAACTCATGTATTTCAGAGATTTCAAATTATTGATAGATGAAGGAAGATTTCCAGTAAGACTATTGCTAGAAAAGTCTAAGTATTCAAGATTGCTCATATTACCAATCCACTGAGGGAACTCACCGGACAACATATTGTTTAATAAATTGATATGGGTCAAGGAGCTCAGCCGCCGGAGAGATTCTGGCAGTTCTCCAGTGAAGAGATTATCGCTCAAATCTAAATGAAACAAGTGTAGACAAAGTCCAATATCTACAGGTAATGGTCCTGTGAAATGATTACCCCTAAGTTGTAGCTCTTTCAAATTGTGAAGTAATGATACCCCATTTGGTACAGACCCTGAAAACTCATTTTGGGAAAGATCCAAAGTTCGAAGACGTTTTAATGACCAAATTCCAGTAGAAAATTCTGGGTTACCAGAAAAATGGTTGTTTGAGAGATTGAGAGTGTTTAAAGAAGAACAAGTTGAGAGTGTACTAGGTAATGGGCCTTGAAGGGAATTCCCAGAGAGAGAAAGGTAACGAAGGGATAAACAATTTTGAAAAAGATTATCAGGGAGTGGACCTGATAAAGAATTCTGAGAAAGATCAAGAAATTTAATGGAAGTTTTATTAACAATGGAAGATGGAATTAAACCTGAGAGACTATTGTGAGTGAGATTAAACCTTTCTAGAGACGGAATGAGTGCAAAATCAGGAGTAATGTCACCACTAAAATTGTTATATGAAAGTGATAATACCTTTAAATGTTGCAATTTTTGAAGACCTTTGCCTAATTTTCCCGATAAGCTTAACCCATCAAGAGAAACATGAGAAACTCTGCCATTAACAGGATTGCACTGAATGAACTTCCATGAACATGGAGAATCATCATCTTCATTCCAAGAAGATAGCGAGGAAAATGGATCGATGAGATTAGACTTGAAAACGATGAGTCCTAAAACATCATCATTTAATTGGATTGGTACATCATCATTATTACCCATGCAACAATCTTTGACAAGAGCAAATGAAACAAGAAAATATAAAAACAAGAATTGAACAAAACCCATTATGAAGAATAACAGTATATGCTTCTTCTTTGTGTTTTTGTTAATTTTGCTACGGAAAACAAGTAAAAAAAGGTAAGGCAATGTCTATGATGAGAAAGAGGATATAGTCTCCTTGATAAGGAAATCCATGTGTGTGAGAAACTGTTGGATGTTGTTGGTTGCTCTTGCTCTGCTCAGGGTGTGACAGTGATGTTGGATAACTGTGTTCACGAGAGAGAGAGACAGAGTGTGTGTTATATCACGAGAGAGAGATAGGAGTATAGGGACTACTTGCTTTCTTGTCTTTGTCTTTTCAATTTTCTATATTATATTTTGTTTTTTTGAGAAATTCATAGGTAGAGGTGGTCCTCATTACCAAAGAACAATAGGGAGAATTCTAATGAATGAAGGAAGACTTGTATAAATTCTAAGATTAATGCCCTGTTTAGTTTTGCTTAGCAGTTAGCAGTTGCTCGTCAACTGTTGCAAATTTTTGTGGAATGTTTAATAATTTAAATATTTAATTATTGAAATTAAAGTAATAAATTATAAAAAACAAAGAAAAATATTATTCTATTTATTATTATGATAAATTTTTAATTATATGCAATTAATAATTTTTTAACTTTATATATAAAATATATTAATAAAAATAGCTATACATTTGTATTCCCTTTATATTTAATTATGTGAATGCATATAAATATTAAAATATTTAAAAATTAAAAATAAAAATATTTATATTTTTTTAATTAGCAGTAAGTGTTTTTATAATTTTTTTTATTGTATTTTTTTTTATAAAAACTAATTTTTTAGTCCAAATGTTAGCTTTTATATTATAAAATTTAAAAATTAGTGATTAAAAATACAACAGCCAACTTTTAGATTTGTTTTCTTAAATATCCAGTATCAACCAATGTTTTTAAAATTTAGATGGGTGATTAAATCGGTCAAGTCATCAATTTACGGTTTAATCGGTCGGACTGATTGAATCGATAGTTTAATCAGTTGAATAAAACCTCTCAATTTTTCTTTTTTTAAAATTTTTTTTGTCAGATTCTCATTATAGAGGTCCACAGTTAAAACTGGTCAAATAGTAATTTAATCAGAAATTTAGTTTTTTCAGTGAACCGAATCAGACTGACCAACGATTTTCAATTCAACTAGTTAAATTGGTCGATCTGATCCAATTTTTAAAACACTTATAGCAACAATTAGATATTCAACTATTGACCGTTGATTTCTAAAAGTCAATACTAAGTCTTACATGTAATTAATGTATACATTCATTTGTTTAATATGATAATAATATGAGAGTAAAAGTAATTATCAATAGAGTAAAATTGTAATAGTAGTAGCTACAAGGATCTCATGTATTTATAGAGAATAATAATTTTAAATTCTATTTTTATATAGTTTCATATAATTTCATAAAAGAAAAAAATTTTCAATTAAATGTAAGGTTATTTTGAATTTATAATTTTAATTATTTGCTTGCTAAAAAAAATATAATTTGGTACTCAGATTTACCATCTTTATTAATTTGTGTTGTTATATTTAGAGTTTATTTATAAATCTTAGCATTTAAAATTTGACTTGCATAAAACCAGTTTCATAGAATTTAAAATACTAAAGAAATTTTCTCTGTATCAAACAATTAAAAAAAAAATTATTGGATGATTTGGATTAGACATTGGGTGTGAGTGCTGACAGATTACCACCGCACATCAAGGCCTTAGTTTTGTCCATAACCCATCCACTCCAACACTCTTAGCTGTGCCTTTATTTGTCCCTTCTTTCGCCCTTTTCTTGCCCGTGCTTCGGCTGTCCCTTTTATAATATATCAATAATTTTAATATTTTCTTTACCAGAATCAATAATTTTACTCAAGACAAAACATCCTTTTAAAATATTAATTTTACCAAACATTTTAATCTCAAAATAATAATAATAATAATAATAATATCATAAAAACACTTATTACCGACAGAATATTTCATCAATAATTATATTTTTTTCATCGGTAATCTGAGTTATCGACGAAACATATATGTCGGTAAAATCATGGTTGGTAATATATTACCGACGAAATTATACATTCGTCGCA
Source organism: Vernicia montana (assembly GCA_949750685.1). Taxonomy (NCBI): domain Eukaryota; kingdom Viridiplantae; phylum Streptophyta; class Magnoliopsida; order Malpighiales; family Euphorbiaceae; genus Vernicia; species Vernicia montana. The sequence continues at coordinate 10,599 of CATKHJ010254563.1, forward strand.
TATCCGTCGATAAAATTATCGACGGTTTACTCCGTCGGTAATTAATAAATAAAAAATTTAAATATATTCCGTCAGCAATTAATAAATAATATTAAATAAAATAAATAAATTTCATCGGTAATCCGTCGGTAAATAATTTAAAAAAATAAATAAATACATTTTCGTCGGTAATCCATCGATAACGGTTGAATATGATTTTTTTTATTTATAATTTAATTTAATTGCAATTATATTTAAATTCAGAAAGTTACAAATATAAAAGTAAATATATTAATTTATATTAATGTAAATAATAAATATACAAAAATAATGTCATAATATTATATTAACATAACAAAATATAATGTGCTAATATAAAACAAATAGTAAAAAATTCAAAAGTAAAATTCCGTCGGTATAAAAAATAAAAACAATCTAACTAAAATTTGTAGTGTGATCATCGTCGCCAGCTGGATCATCAAACAAATAATCATCATCATCATCATCATAATCACCAGCATCAACACCATCTCTTATAACAGGCGGACGAGCAAGTTGTTGGTCTGAAGCAGGCAGAGGAGCAGGCTGCGATAGAAGATGAGGTGGTAAAGGTACCCCAGTGGCCGCTGATACGCTCTGTAGCCACTCCTTCATACCCTTCAACCTCTCATCTACTAGCTGATCCACCTCCCGCTGTATGTCCTCGGATGAAGGGCGTGGTGGGGCAGAAGAAGTACTGGCACCGGGATGTCTATAAAAATGTGGTGCCTAAGAACCAATATCGTAAATCATGCCATTTGTCTGGCCCCCAACGGCCTGAAGATATAACTCCCTCTTGTCCACCTGACGAGGCTCGGTGGATCCTGAGACTAGCTACGACAACTGCGACAACTACTTGGGGGAAAAATTCGTTCCAATTTACACAGAATCAATGGAATGTTCGTTTCGAGCCGTGCCGTGTCTTCCTCCCCAATCATTGTTGCAGTGAGTTCTTTGAAAAATAAACTCAACTCCGTTAGTGGTTTCCAAACTTCCATTGGCAATATTTCACAGAAAGCAATAGGGAGTAATTGTTGCATAAACACGTGACAATCATGGATTTTCATTCCAAACAACTTCAGCTTCCGCATATCAACACATCGAGCCATATTGGATACATACCCATCCGAAAATCTGAGAATTTTTAGCCATTCACATAAGACTTGTTTACTCTGCTTATCTAGCATATACTTAGCCTTAGGATATTTCTCTGTTGTATTATCCCACTGTAACTCTGGACGGCGACAAAATTGCTTTAAGTCTTCTCTTGATTTGGCATTATCTTTGGATTTTTATCTATGTTCATACCAGTATTAAAAATATTCTCAAACACATTCTTTTCAATGTGCATGACATCCAGATTGTGCCTGATCAAATTAGTGCTCCAATACAGCAAATCCAAAAATATACTTCGTTTCTTCCACCCACATCCAGGTTTTTCTATAATTTGAGCATTCAACTCATCCGACCCAACTTTCGTCACTTTCATCAAACCTAAACTATTGATTTCCTCCAATATCTCAATACCTAACCGTATAGGCAGAGCCACATCATCAACTGTTTAATTGTTAATAAACTCAGTCTTGTTCCATCTAAAATGATGATTAGGAGGTAAGAATTTATGGTGATTATCAAACCATGATTGCTTACCACCTTTAGGAAGCGTGAAGGCATCAGTATGTTCCATGCAATATGGACAAGCAAGTTTACTTTAAGTGCTCCAACCATACAACATACTGAAAGCTGAAAATCACTCACCGTCCATATCAAAGCAGTTTGCATCTTAAAATTCTGCTTCGTTGAAACATCATATGTGTCAACCCCAATTTCCCACAACTGTTTCAATTCTGCAATCAAAGGCTATAAGAATATATCCACCTTCTAGTTTGGGATTATTTGGTCTAGAAACTATTACAGAAAGAAACATGTATTTCTCCTTCATACACAGCCTTAGAGGTAAATTACATGGCGTGACTATAATTGGCCACAATGAATATTGTTGTCTAGATTGACCAAAAGTGTAATACCCTAGATTCATAAATAAATTGATTTATATGATTATGGATTAAATTGATGCTTTGTGATTATAAATGTGAATTCAATGTGATTGCATGAGAAATTATTGTTGAATTTATAATTAAATTCAACAAGTATATGAATGAGTATATGTGATTAAAAGGTGAGTAGCTATTGCCATAAAGTATGAATAGTAAAAAGTTGGTGGACCGTTTTGGTAATTTATTGTGCTAGAAATGAAATTGTAAGAAAAGTGGTTTATTATGTTTCTTAAGGTTCATTGAACCTAGACATAAAGCATCATCTTATTTTCAATTGATTTGAATTAAAAGAATTTA
>CATKHJ010254591.1:0-10546 GCA_949750685.1 Vernicia montana
TTATTATTGTTGTTGTTGTTGTTGTTGTTGTTGTTGTTATTATTATTATTATTACTTTTACTTTTTGCATATCTTTTAGGTGTTTATGAGAAGCAATCTCAATACAAAGTTAGAAGAGTTAGATCTTGAAATCGAGCGTAGGTGTAAAGCTTTGACTAAAGCCAAAAAGAAGAGACTCAGAAAGGAAAAAAGAAAAAAAAAGCCAAAAAACTGGAGGCTTTGAAAGAAGGAGCAAAATTTGATAAAGAAATTTTTGAGGAAGGAAGCAAAGGAGAAAAGATGGCAAACAACAGAGCTAACAGGGCATTGCGTGAGTTTGTCGTGCCAAGCTCAGTTTTGCGGTCCAGCATTGAAAGGCCGACTGTTGCAACTAACGACTTTGAGATCAAACCGTCACTCATACAGATGGTTCAACAATCTCAGTTTGGTGGAGGAGTCATGGAGGATGCCAATGCCCATTTGGCAAAATTCCTAGAAATCTGTGATATAATCAAGATGAATGGCATTACTAACGATGCCATTAGACTGAGGTTTTTTCTATTTTCTCTTAGGGATAAAGCAAAAACATAGCTAATCTCTCAAACTCCAGGATCAATCACTACATGGGATCAACTCATAGAGGTTTTTCTTGCGAAATATTTCTCGCCTGGAAAAACTGCTAAACTGAGGAATGACATTACTAGCTTCATTCAGTTTGATGGAGAGACTCTCTATGAAGCTTGGGAAAGGTTCAAAGATTTACAACGGAAGTGTTCCATCATGGTATCCCTGATTGGTTGATAGTACGAACCTTCTATAATGACCTCGCTACTCAGATGAGAAGTACTATTGACGCAGCTGTTGGAGGAGCCCTCATGAACAAGAACGATGTGGATGCATATGACCTTTTTGAAGAAATGGCAGCCAATAACTACCATTGGTCTAATGAAAGAAGTGTGACAAAAAGAGTTGCTGGTATTCATGATATAGATGGGTATTCTTTACTTGCCTCCAAAGTTGATGCAATTGCTAAGACTTTGGAACGAGTAAATATCAATGCTCTTTCTAGCCATCCGATGGTTTGTGAGTCATGTGGGGGAAATCACCATAATTCAGAATGTCATAAGGTGTAGTAAGTTCATTTTGTCTTTAATCCTAATAGGCAGCAAAATAATCCCTATTCTAATACTTACTATCCAGGGTGGAGGAATCATCCCAACTTAGCATGGGGAAATCAAGGGAACCAAGAAAGCAATTAGAGGCAACCTTATCAAACCAACTTTCAAGGGATGAATCAAAATCAAGCACCACTTGAAAACAAATCTTCCTATAAAGCAGCTTTAGAGAAATTCATTGGAGCTACCACATAAAGGTTTGATAAATTGGAGAAGCAATATGACAAGTTGAAATCCAAGGTTGATTGTAATACCCCAACTTCATGTTGGTATTGCACACAAAAAGTATAGATGAGAAATATATGCTAAGTACCATATTATGAGAGTATGTATGAATTTTTCACATTTAAGCTAGATGAACATCAAGTGTTGTGATGATTGAGTGAGTATAATTGATTAAGAATTATGAAAGAAACTTAAATTGGAATAGTTAGGTTCAAAATTCATGTAATTCTATTTTGGGTTAGAAAATTAGAATTTTTATTTCGTGGACTTAGAAAGAGAATTAGAGAATGTGCAAAACATGAAAGTTGTAGATTTATATCTCATATAAATTTTATAAATCAGTTTTGCAAAATATGAGGTGTGTGAGGAGATATTGTTCTTGGATTAGAACTGACTCAGATTGCTATTTCGATAGGAAGTCCGAGATTATGCATTTACTTGATGACCTTAGAGGCTGAATTGGACAAAGTGTAAAACATAAAAAAATGTTCATTTATGTATAAGCTAAATGATGGTAAATCATTTTTTCAATTGGATATATACGTTATGATTTATAGCGAAGAATATGGGACTGTTTAGAATGAGCTTGTGCAATTATAGGACAAGGTTTTAAAATTCACTATAAATTATGTAGTACATATTTTAAGCTAAATTTAGGAATATTGTATATTTATGTGTTTAGTTTAATTAAAAAAAATAATCAAGTCATTTGGATAAGCGTAGCCCAAGTTATTGCAAAATAAGTGAAGAAATGTCATGGCGAACTTTAAGGAGTAACCTCGAATTGGCTACTGCCTCAAAGTCACGATCGTGAAACTCAAATTCACGACTGTGAAATGCAAATTCACGACCATGACACTCAAATTCACGCCCGTGAATCGTCTGGGTCTATAAATAGCGAGGCAGATCGAGATTTTAAGCTAAAACTTGATTCTAACTTCATTTTCTTGACCCCAACTGACCCCAAACCCTCTCAAACTCCATATATGTTCCTCCATGGCTAAGATTAGTCATTTAAACTCAAGATATCAAAGGATATATAAGATCTAAAGTGGATTTTCTCATGGATTCTTGAAGATTTGGATTTGAGATTGAAGGAGACATTTTGGGTAAGTGTTCAATACTTCAATTTTCTTTATCAGTTTTGTTATTAGAGTGTTGTAGCATCTTTTATGAGTTAAATAGAAGCTAATATTGATGTTTATACAAGTGATTAATTGATAGAAAGATTATGCTATGAACCCTAGAATTGATTTGGGATTTTTGTTTATGGCTAAGAGTTATAATTGTTATTAAGGTTTTAGAATGATGAATCTATGGTTAGATTTGTGATATCAAGAGATATGGTTAAGGTTTCATGTGATATATTCAATGTTTGATTTGGAGATTTTATGTGTAGGCTTGAATGAGCCAAGAATTGGATGAACTATAATGCAATTGAGTTTATTGGAACGTAATTGATGGATTATGACAGGTGAGATAAGTTATGAAATGTTTACCCAAATACTTTCATTGTGCATTTCATTTGAATGACCTTTATTGTTTGAGAATTTTGATATTCTCATTTGTTAATGTAGAATAAGATGGAATTACTTCCCTTGTATATTAGAAATAATAAAATATATATACAGATGTTAACAGGGATTGGGTTGGGTTTCCCAATCAAGTTCAAATTACCTAAATCTATCAATATCCTACTCTAATTGAAGTTGTTACAATTCAAAGAATAGAATACAAATTATAAGAGTAACAGAGAATATACAAACTAAAAATATGCACAGCTGTACAAATAAATTGAACACGTCAATACCTCTAATATGCCCCCTCAAGATGGAGCTCCGTTGGAGAGTCCAATCTTGCCCTGTAAGGACTGAAACCGAGAACGTGGTAGGGGCTTGGTTAAGATATCAGCCAGCTAATCATGAGAGGACACATGATTGACCCGTAATGCACCACTATGAACTTGATCATGAATAAAATGATAATCAATGGCAACATGTTTCATTCGAGAATGAAAAACAAGATTCGAACATAGATGAGTGGCACCCATATTATCACAATAGATGATATGAGCTATAGATAATGAAACTCCAAGTTCAGTAAGTAGTGAGCAAATCCAACGTAATTCAACAGTAGTAGAGGCAACAGAATGGTACTCAGCTTCAGTAGAGGAGTGGGCGACCGTGCGTTGCTTCTTGGAGGACCAGGAAATAGGATTGCGCCCAAGATAAATGATGAAAGCACTAGTGGAGGTATAGCCATCTTTATTACCAGCCCAGTCGGCATCGAAAAAGGCATGTAGACTGAGTGTGGACGCACGATGCAAAGAGAGACCAAGGGAAACTGTCCCAGAGAGATAACGAAGCAAGCTTTTAACAGCAGCCCAATGGTCAGTGGTTGGGCGATGCATAAACTATGATAACTTTTTAACAGCAAAGGCGATATCAAGTCTTGTAAGACACAAATATTGTAAGCTTCCAACCACAACTCTATATTCGGTGGGGTCTGTTAAAGATGTGCTAGAGAGTGCTGAAAGTGTAGAGTTAGGATCAAGCGGTGTGGAGACAGGTTTAGCAGTAGACATGTTGGTGTGAGTAAGAAGATCCTTGGTGTATTTACGCTGAGAGAGAAATAGACCAATGGAAGTAGGCACAACTTCAACACCAAGAAAAAAATGTAAAGCACTAAGATCTTTAAGAGAGAACTGGTCACCAAGGAGAGTAATAAATTTTTAAACTGCAGTATCATCACATCCAGTAATAATGATATCGTCAACATAGACTAAAAGATAGATTACAATACCATCATGATTGAAAATGAAGAGTGACGTATCAGTATGGGAGTTACAGAACTTGGAATGAAGAAGAAAATTACGCAGTTCATGGTACCAAGCCCGTGGTGCCTGCTTTAGACCATAAATTGCTTTGTGTAATTTGCAAACATACGTGGGCTTGTCACGATCAAGAATGCCTTGAGGTTGTTCTATGAAAACATCCTTAGAAAGGTTGCCTTGTAGAAAGGCGTTGTTAACATCAAGCTGACGAAGCTTCCATCCACAGCAAACAGCTACACTAAGAACCAATCGGATAGTAGTGGATTTTACAACCGGACTAAACGTGTCATGGTAATCAACTCCAGGTCGTTGATGGAAGCCTTTGGCAACGAGTCACGCTTTGTACTTGTCAATAGAGCCATCAGGTAAGTGTTTAGTTTAAAAAATCCATTTACATCCCACCAAATTTTGTGTTGGATGAGGGGGAAAAAGTTCCCAGGTGCCATTGCGCACAAGAGCATCATACTCCTCATACATAGCCTGATGCCATTTAGAGTCTTTGAGAGCCTGTGTTACTGTTTGTGGGTCAGGTGTAGGTTGGGAGTTAACTATGGCCAAAAGATTAAGTTTGTGGACAGGTTTGCGGATGTTATTTTTAGCACGAGTAGTCATGGTGTGATTGTTGAGGGGTTGATTATGAGGTGTGTCGGGAGAGGGAAGTGGGACTATAGGAGAATAGGGGTGTGTAGGTGAGACAACAGATGAATTGCATGTACTGAGGGGTGGGAAGGGAATGGATTGTGGGCTAGGAGCTAGTTCATTTGATTGATGGTTGGCTGAGTTGGTGGGTCGGTCCATTGAATGTTGGGTATTAGAGGAGGACGAGCTTGGGAGCAAGGCTGTTGCTTGGGTAATGAGTGGCACAGGTGTATATGGGACAGTAGACGCAGATGGAAACCAGTTGGGAAGTGATTCTGGACTAGGCGGAGACACATTGACTTGCTTTGATTGGAAAGGGAAAATAGTCTCTACAAATGTCACATGACAAGAAGCAAATATTTTAGAGGAGGATGGATCAAGACACAAATAGGCACTTTGAGTTAGTGAGTACCCCACGAATGTGTAAGGGACAGACCGGGAATTGAGTTTATGACTAGAGTAAGGTCGTAGCCATGGATAGCATAAACAACCAAAGGTGCGAAGTTTGGTGTAATTAGGTGGATGTTGGAAAAGAGACTCAAAGGGAGAAGAGAAGGAAAGAATTTTAGTGGGCATTCTATTTATGAGATATACAGCTGTAGCAAAGGCATAATTCCAATAAGTATGAGGAAGAGACGTATGAGTGAGTAAAGCAAGACCGGTTTCGACAATGTGACGATGCCTACGCTCAAACATACCATTGTGTTCAGGAGTATGTGGGGGAGAGGTAAGATGTGATATACCATAAAGAGGTAGAATTTTATCTAAGGCTTGATATTCCCCACCATTATCAGAATAAAGAATAGCAATGGAATGTTTAAACTGATTTTCTACAAGAGCTTTGAAACGAATAAAGACATCAGATACGTCATATTTCTTTTTCAAAGGATAATACCATACATATCTTGTGTAATGATCAATGAAGATGACATAATATTTGAAACTATCAACTGAATAAAGTGGGGAAGTCCATACATCAGAAAATATGATTTACAATGGGTGAGAAGAAACAATTGTGGTGAGAAAATGGAAGCTTGTGACTTTTATTACTCAAACATACATTACAATGAAAATTTTGGGACACAAAACAAGGTAATGAAAATTTTGACAAAACATATTGAAGAACGGATGACGAAGGATGTCCTAATCTGGAGTGCCACTCGGACGAAGTGGTCTTGACACTGGAGAAGGCAACTAATGGAGTGGATGATGATGGAGACTTAGTTGGCCACTCATATGCACCATTTTTAGTAGAACTCGTCAACACAATTGCTTTAGTGCGTAGGTCCTTCACATGAAAAAGAGTGGGTGAGAATTCAATGGATACATTATTAGTGATACAAAACTGATAAATAGATATGAGATTCTTTTTCATATGGGGCACACAAAGAATATTATCTAAATTGAAAGAGCCAGAGGAAGTGTTAAGAGTTGTGGAACCAGTATGAGTGATTTGAAGACCGGAGCCATCTCCAATCATAATGTCGTCAGAGTCTGTATAAAGAGCATGAACTGACAGATTGTTTAAATCGGTTGTGACATGGTGTGATGCTCCACTGTCTAGTAGCCATGTGGGGGTGTTGTTGTTTTCAAGTGAAGTGGGATGAGCTTGCGGTTGCCATGGAGACGCAGCTGGTGAAGGTTGGGACTGGTTTGGCAGGGGAGTGGACGATGAGTGATTCGCTACAAGACGAAAAAGTGAACATCATTTGGCAGTGTATCCTTGTGTGCCACAGGCTTGGAAATAACCGAGATATGGGCGTGGTGAGGGTCGTGCATCGTGTGGATTATTGGAAGTATTTGGGAATGTGGTTCTTGACTGTTGTCCTTGGTTTTGTTTCCATGGTTGGTTGGTCCTTTTGTTTGTGGAATTGGCGGTGGCTGGGAAGAACGACGATGTTTGTGACTTTTAAAGAGACGTTTCCTTGTTGATAAGTTTTTTATGGATCATCAAAGGAGATAGGTGCTTCACGAGCATTGACAGCATCGACAATTCCTTTATATTCTTCCCTAAGTCCATCAAGAATTTTATCAATAAGATCTTCATCATCAATTGGTTTTCCCAGAAAAGCAAGTTCATCAGCTCGACCTTTGATCTGTTGCATATATTCGGTAATGGTCTTAGTTCCCTTAATGCAATTTTTCAGCTGGTCTTTGATCTGTTTAATATGACCTCGAGATGGTTTTGCGTAAGTGTTGGCTAGAGTAGTCCAGGCCTCTTGGGAATTCTGGGTATGGGCAAGGAGTGGTTGAATGGACAGAGAGACGGCACCCAAGAGAGCACTGAAGAGAAGTCGATCTTGGCGTCTCCATGTTGTATGAGCTGGGTTTGGTCGAGTGTTGTTATCGACAGTGATTGTTGTAGAAGGGATGGGGTGGGAACCATCAAGATAACCATAAAAGTCATATCCTTCTAACAGACTACGGATTTGAATGCTCCATGTGATGTAATTAATGGCTGTTAGCTTGGTGATGTTGGTGGTGTTAATGGTGATGAGGGGAGAATCAGGTTGTTGGGCATTTTGGATGGTGGTGTGGGAGGTGTTACCTGAATTCATTTTGGCGAGGATAATGGTAGAAGGGGAAGAAAAAAAATAATAATAAATGAAGAAGGAAGGAGACAGGTCAGAAACGTTGCTCTGATACCATGTAGAATAAGATGGAATTACTTCCCTTGTATATTAGAAATAATAAAATATATATATATATATATGTTAACAGGGATTGGGTTGGGTTTCCCAATCAAGTTCAAATTACCTAAATCTATCAATATCCTACTCTAATTGAAGTTGTTACAATTCAAAGAATAGAATACAGATTACAAGAGTAACAGAAAATATACAAACTAAAAATATGCACAGCTGTATAAATAAATTAAACACGTCAATACCTCTAATAGTTAAGTCCTTATTGTTTAATGAAAGCAAGACCCATAAATGTTATCGTTATTGAATTGTTGGTCATTGATCGACTCTATGTCATCGTTATTGAAATCCATGTTATTGTTATCAAGTTCATTGTTATCGTTATCGAATTGTTTCGATATCGAATCCGATGTTATTATTATTGAATTTATTATTACCGTTATTGATTGTTATCATTGATTGAATTCTTTGACATCAATTAAATCTTTTGCTATTGTTATTGAACCCAAGGTTAATGTTATTGAACCTATCGTAATTATTGTCGGATCCATTGCAAAGTTTATTATTCTATTATCGAAAAGCCTATTTATTGGAAATCATTGTCATCATCAATGAATCATTTATCATTGATTGTATACATTGTTATCATTAAATTTATTATTACCGTCAATGAATTGTTCGTCATTGAACGAATCCATTTCCATTATTGAATCTATGATTACTAAATGAATCCATAATCATCGTTATTGTTTTTGAATTCATTGTCATCGATTGAATTCCTTGTCATCGATTGACTCTATTGTTATTGTTATTCAACCCATTAAAGTTGTTATTGAATTCATTGTAATCAATTGAATTGATTTACTTGTTATTGACCCATTGTTGTTATTGTTGAATTCTTTGTTATAAATTGACTTCTTTGATATCAAATGGATCATTGTGATCAATTGACTTCTTTATTATTAATCGAATCCATTGTTCTCTATTGAATTCTTATTATTGTTATCAAAGTTATCGTTATTATAATTGCTCCATTGTTGATAAGCTCCTCATTGAATCCATCGTTATTGATTATTAAAATCAATTGTATTGTAAAGTCTCACTACTCCATTACAGTCAAGTCTTTTGTTGAATTCCATTGTCATTGATTATTGAAAATCAATTTCTAAATTCTTAAGTAATGTAAAAACTTTGTTGCTTCCTTGTTGAAAAATCCCTTTATCATGAATTGTTATTGAAAGACCATTTGTCAATGATATTGCTATCAATCTTTGTTAAACAATTAAGATTTTGATTGTTGAAAACCATTGATGTAAATGATTGCCATTTGGGCTAAAGACTCTTGTTAATGAACCTACCAAGTTATGATTTAGCTATGACCGTATGAAAGAACGTCTTACTAATGGGGGAAAAGAACCATTAGACCATGTGCACTAGTGACTCTACTGACCGGGTCTATAAACTTGATCAGATATCCTCACAGGCATGCGTTGGATTTATAAAGGGAGAAGTTACTACCCTATTTATATTTTATGGAGAATTATGGGGATGGTGGTGCAGTCCCGCCCATAATATCTCATATGATGTAATGATTTGATTATTGAAACTCATAGGGGTTTGTGGTGTTGTCCCTCCCATGGGTTCTCCCATATGTTATGGAGACTCGCGGTGTTGTGGTTATATTATCCCGAGTTCTCCCATGGTTAGATACTCGCGGCGTTGTGGATTATATTGACCCGAGTTCTTCCATGATTTATGATATGATATGATGATTGATTGATTCTGTCACAGCGGATCCCTTTTGATACCTCTCTTTTGTTATTGAACCGAAACCATTGTTAAGCATGACTGTTCCATTGCTAAAGTTAATGAACCATCCAATGTTATTGTAATTACCGAGCCAATATTGAACCTTTGAATGTAAGAAAATGTTACCTATGGCATATGTATTTATGTATATTATTTTGTTCACACTGTTTCATTGCTTCCGTGTGAAACCCAGTTTGCATGCATTTCATAAATTTACTGAGTTGACGGCTCACGACATCGTCTATGGATTTCAGGTTAATGTATTGATAATTCTATTTTTTTTAAGTTATTTTACCTGTTTAAACTCATATTTTGGTTCAGTTCTTGAGAATTTATTAATATTATTACTTATTTTGAAAAATAAACAATTCTAAAAATTTATAAATAAATTATAAAATATTTTTAGTATTTTCTTTTATTTTATTTTGCAGATCAAAATGACATTAATGATGCAGGCGATGATATCATAATATTAATGATGCAGGCAATAATGTCATAATAATAATAATGCAGGCAATGATGTGATGATATTAATGATGCAGGCAATGATGTCATAATAATAATGTTGCAAGCAATGATGCAAGATGGTGAAAAAAAAAGATGAAAATTTCCTATAAATAGGCATTACCACCCCTCCTTCAAATCATCAATTCAATCATTCAATCAAAGAAACAAATAGATATAGAAATTTATATTTTCTTAGTTTCATTTCTTTTATTTTCATTTTGATCAAGAACAGAAGTTTTGGAACTCATCTACACCAAAAATTGTATCCCTAAAAGAGTTCTTTCTAAACTTTTATTCTTCAATTCAATAATAAGTTGTTATTATGTTTTCTATTAGATTGGTTGTTAATTTAACTGTTTCTTTCTTCTTAATTATGAGTAGTTAAATTTCTTCTCTAGGATTTAGATGTAATCTTTTGATTTGCCTATGACTATCTTTGTTTAATTGATTTGGTTTTAATTATTGGAATTAATCTTTTATCTTGTAACTTAATGCTTGTGAATAATTTATCACTATTTGCATGTTTAAAGATATTATGTGAAGTAGCGAGAATGGAAGCATAATATTAGTTCATTAAGATTTTAGACCTAGGGAATGTGTTGCTTAGAGATAAGAATACTCCTTTGTGATTATTTAAAGGATTTCCATAAAACTTAATGGGTTTGTGTTAATTGCTTGTGATCACAAGAGTAGACATAAGGTTAACATAAATACTTATGTTATGTCTTTAGAGA